>PVIC010000178.1:77854-152656 GCA_004025085.1 Thryonomys swinderianus
TATGAAGGATGCTTTTTCTCATTGCTCCATAAACACCAGTATGAATATTTGCTAAAAGTTGACAACTGCAAAAATGTAAACAGGTTAACTTCAAGTGAGGTTTTATATGCCCTGTACATACAATGCAAACAAGATTGAATTATAGTTATTCCTACCAATTAATAATTCTCTTTAACCAAGTTGATCTTTTCTATTTCCCAGACAAAACATGAAAAGCGCTGGACAATTTTTCTCCTAATTTGAAAATTAATAAAGAAACCAAAAATCAGTCAATTTCAAAACTTGAAGTAGATCCACAGTCTAATATGAAAGGTAGTTTACTACTTGGTAGACATCTTTTACAGCTGATACACGTGACCAAACACCTGAAATTTGTTTTAGGCCTCTCTCATAAATGGCGTCCCACTCACAAGGAAGCATTTTACTTCCTTACTGCCAATGTGTGACAGTTCAACATTTCACCCAACTACATCTAACTAACAAGGGAGCTTAGTATTGTATGTCCCAAGAAGTAGATATAAGAACCCAACTATTTTTAAAGCTTTAGACTCAGACACTGTGCTCACGAGTTCCTGGCTAATGGGCACTTTGGAGCATTCCTTCAGAATGACAAAGTGCAAGAATGGCCACATTGGCCATTTCTTGTTAACCACTTAACCAGTCCAATTATTTCAACACAGATGACCAAAAATACATTTTTTGTTAATTTTTAATAATGTAACAAAATATAAAATGTCAATTTTATCAAATTTATTCAATATAAGAATTGACTGATGGAAATGAACCTCCTAAGCAACACTCAGAAGAGACAGCACAAACAAGTGCCCTGCCTGAGGGGCAATTGGGGCAAGGTGTAGCAAACTCATGTGGTTGTACATCGCTCCCGAAAGGCACTTTTTAATCAAGCTGCGAAGGTGTCACCAATGGGAGTTTCCTGTAAATGAAACTAAATACAATCATCACAGTTTGAAAAGATTTTAAGCTAACCCACTAATAAAATCATTTTAAGCTAACCCACTAATAAAATCATCCTGAGGTATGAAAAAATGAATCAATAACAAAAGAAATTTAAACCTCTCATTATTCTTGGCATTTATTAGACATGAGTATTAGGTCTACTTATATATCTTAATGTAGTAGGTCTACTTATATATTTTAATGATTCAAGCATATTTTGATTGTAGCATATTCAAGCATATAATGATTGTAACATATTTACAAGTTTTGCTGTAAACAGATGGCATAATGTTTTCTGGTTTTAAATCTTTCAGTTGGCACTACTTTCTGATTCAGAGTTTAGAAATCGAAATATATTATACTATACCTTAAAAGTTGATTCTCCCATATATATGTTACATATCTTACTTTGAAGTTGAATGTGTGAAAGACAAATACCACAGGCAAAGAAATTATCAATCATTCAAGAATACTTCCTGAAGCAATATAATTATCTACATGTCACTATTATGTTAACTTGAAAAATATGCTCTTACCAAATAAATAAATAGATAGATAGATAGATAGATAGATAGATAGATAGATAAATAAATAAATAAAATGTGTTCAATCTAATGAGGACCTGCCTTGGACATTATCAGCCCAAAGCATATGGTCAACAAACAAACAAACAAATAAAACCATGAATAAACAAGAATGAGGCAGAGAGTCAAATACTGACTTTCACAGAAAACTAAAAATTCATTGATTTTTAGAGTATTTCTTCTATAACCATTAAAACAAAGCTTTAATATTGTAGTTTCATTTAAAACTCAAAAATAGCTTAAACTTCATGAAGTGATCAAAAGTAAATAACCATTTTTTATACTAAACTGAGGTAAAAACAGAGACTATGATTCAAAAGCATCATATTTTAAATTTGTTTGGGGATAACTATTACTTTTATCTCTGTACATAAAAACTGCTTATTTCTACACTGAATGTATTTCTTTCTTTCTTTTCTTTTCTTTTTTTTTTTTTTTTTTTTTTTTTTTTTTTTTTTTTTTTTTTTTTTTTTTTTTTTTTTTTTTTTTTTTTTTTTTTGAGATAGGGTCTCACTTTGTAGTTCAGACTGGCCCTGAGCTCACTATGTAGCCCAGGCAAGTCTCAAACTCAGCAATCCTCCTGCCTCCCGAGTGCTGAGATTACAGGCGTGAGCCACCATGCCCGGCACTGTGGTATGTGCTGCTGACTGCTGGTGGGCATAAGTGACTATGCCCAGCACTGTATGTGGTTACCGGGATCAAACTTAGGATCTTGCACTTGCGAGGCAGGCACCGGAACCACTGAGCTAAATCTCTGGCCCATATGCTGAATATATTTCTATTTTTGTTACATACATCAAGTAGCCCATACTTTCTTTCCTCAATGCCCTGTTAAAATAAAAAGAAAGCAAAAATCAAAAAACAAAAAACCAAACACTCTGCATATTAAACAAGAGAGCCAAAGCCATGAGCTTTCTCTGCTATAATTGTAGGAAAGAGCATAAAATGATCATCAAATTAGTATTAAAGAAAACCAGAAACTAACTCAAACTTTTTCCCTTTAGCTATGCATATAATATTTATTTCCTCACATTTAAGAGGAATTCAGCTTTATACAAAGGACTCTAATAACTGATAAACACACTAAAAACTCCATTTCTAACTGTAGTATAACATAATTGAATTTTTTATTGACTCAAAGCATTCTAGAGCAGAATTTCTCAAGCTTTTGCTACATCTCCAAGTTACCCGACACCCTTTAAAAATCCAAGTCCTTATTCAGAGGACTCAGATGCTCTGTGAGCCACATGGAACACAGAAGGCCCCAGGAGGCACTCCCCTAAAACAGCTGCTCAACCGCACTCCGGTTCTTCCCTTCTCTCTGAATGCGGGCATACGATATTAATTCTTGTTGAAACACAAGCACCTATCTCTGATGCACTTTATGTGAATTTAGAAAGAAGCGAATGGTAAGAAATCTGTATCTCAGCCCACTGACCAAGAACAGCTAGTCCACTGGCCACAACAGAAAAGATGACCCATCCTCTGGCTAATCTCAGCATCCAGATGTTGCCTGCACCAGACTAGAGATGCCAGTGTTCATCTTGTCACATGGGTAAACATTTTTGCTGCCAAAAGGAAATCTCCAGACAGAAGAAAGAAATGCCAAAGAAATTAGGGCTTCAGTAATTAGGAAACCGCAAGGCACTAGGCATCTTGCATCAGTCAGAGATGAATGGAAGCACTTGCAAAAGTATTTCACCATGAGTCTGATTTGTGAAAGAGAGCCACAGGAAAAAAACAGGAATTTTTAAATTCCTTTATTACCCAACACAATTATGAGTTTCATCCTAAACTAATGCTGGCACTGTTCAGCAGGATTCTTTTATTCCTCAAGGGTAAACTGAGAAGCAGAACAAATATAGGCGGTCTATGTTAGCCTTTCCCTGTGTATCTAAGAGAGACATCTCTGTTTAGAAATGGGCATTAAAACCTGCCTGTCTGATAGAGTTCTGATTCACTATTGTCTCTGAGATGGTAGCTGAAACAAAAACAAACCTCAGCCCCCAAACCACATCAATACCTCCGTCCTCATGAAAGCACCATTCTTTCATGTTCAGCTCCCACAGCGGCCTTTTCATCACCCTGTTGCTTCCAACTTTTATTTTCCCTTCATGCTACTAGTAATGTTAAAAAAAAAAAAATCCTCACATGTATACATAAAGGAAACAGAAACCAAAAGTCTCTCAGTTGGTATCAAATAACTCCCCTAGGAGGGATCCTTTAATCTAAAGTAAGAAAGTACTTTCTGGAGTATGGTCAGAGTATGACACCAAAGTGAAGCATAAATACATCCTGTGAGGATCAGGCTCTTTTCCTAACAAATGTACAAAGAATGGTAAGGCTAATTTTCCAGACAATTTCAAAATAGATACAATCTAGACATCAAAATAAAGTGGTACTTCTCATTCATTAAATGGATATGAAGTTTTAGGGGACCTCAGCAGAAGAGCTTCCGACTTCAGTAAGAACCATGCATCCAAACTGCTCACTCCTCAGTGAGAACAGCCTGGATATCTGCTGGGAAGGTAGCTACTAATAAAACAGTAGCTTCAGCATTGGGCAAGAAGGGAGCAAAGGCTAAATAGGGATTTAGCAAATCCCTCCAGGGCGCTCCCTCAACCTTCTCTCAAGCCATAATCCTCAGATATGGTCCCTAAAGCTTCTTCATTTTCAACTGGCTTAAATGGTGTGTCTATAATTAACTCCTTCAACCCAGAGTATAGTGAAAGGGGACTAAGTCCTTGGTAGATTCTGACAAATATTTCTAACATCAAAATTGTCAGGGTTAACGCATAGAAAAACAAATCAAAAATTGGGCACGGGGAGGGAACATTTTAGCAATTATGTGCTGTGGGTAAGCAATAATGAAATCAGTCCACTAAAAAAAAAGAAAGAAAGAAAGAAAGAAAGAAAAGTGCACTGCATGTTTCCTCAAAATTTTTAGAATTTTGTCACTTACTAAATTTAGGCCAAAAAAGCTATTTTAAAAAATCCTTTGTAGTATGTAAAAATATGCAGCTTTATAGTCGCACTACATAGCATCATGAACAAGGAAGCTAACAAAAATGCTTCAGCTAAAAATACAAGTCAACTATTTTAGAGTTAATAGGATGCATCTTTGATCTACTTAAACCTAAGCATTAACATACTTCAAAGAATGATAGACATGAATTTCTCCCCCACTGAGAAATAAAGTACTACTGTATTTCCCAGTTTTTACTACCTACAATAGTTTTTCTTCATAAATAGAAATGTAAGCAGAAGTCTGATATCTGAACTCTTCAAAGGAGTAAATTTTGAATGAAGACTGATCCCTAGAAGAATACCAGCAGCAGACATTTGTCCAGAGAGTCCAGGCATTACACTAAACATGTATGTGACTTCTTTCACCTCATCTTTGCAAACACTTGATGAATGAACACTATTACAACCCCCACTTCATAGGTAAAGACTGGCTAGAAAATCTCAGGCTCAATTCAGGCCTGACACTAACTCTACTGTAATAATTCTTTTTAAAAATTAATTTTTTAGAGAAAAAAATTCAAATCATACAAAAAACTCCTTCAATTGTTGCTACCAGTATAAATCTATGGATTCTGACATTATCACTGGCCAAGTTTAGTATACTAAAATAACAAATATTCCAATAAATACCATTCTCTGATAATCATTCTAAAAGTTATTGTCTGAATAACTTTCAGTTATTCTTGCAAAGTGAATAAACATTTTTATTAAACATAATAAAAAGTAAATGCTAAAATAATTTCAAATTAGAATCTATAACCTACAGATAAATTAGTCTTGCTTACTGACAATCTCCTTAAGTAGTAACAAGTGACATGAGTGACTGAAGGTGTTAACAGAATACCTACTGCACATACCATCTCACACATTTTAAATACTGAAACAAGATGCATGTATTATATTAGGCAGAGGATGCAGAGCTGCATTCAAAAGTGTTTGTTTGAGGTTTTATGTTTCTATTTGGGTCCACTTGAGGATCTGGAAATTCATTTTCAGCATCTTAACAAAGCTGTGCTGTGGAGCACTGACCCAGAGGCGGCTGGGAAGCCTCCAGGGCCCCGTCATGACCCTCAGCCCAACTCCTCTAGGACAGAACAGGAACACACATGAGGTTGGTGAAAAGATAAAGGACCCAACAGAGAAACCAAAGCACCCCTTTTTAGGCAGAGTTACCATTTCCTAACCCATCCCTGAAACATAAATAAGGGCTGAGGGTTTTGGTTTCAAAGGACTTCCTGGCTGTGACTCAGGCTGCTTAAAAGTCAGAATAAGAGGAGAGAAAGCCAAGACCTCATCCAAGCAAGTCACTAATGACAGGAGGCACTGTCTGTCAATAAACTCAAAAGCAAGATTTGCCACAGATAAACTACAATACAGCTAATTCACTCATGAAAAACAGAGCTGGCTCTCTGTGCATGTTTTATATCACAACATACTCACCAAGAAAAATAATACTCTGCCAAGGAATATCATAATGACACAGGAAATTGTCTATGCCTGATAAGGTCACTACTTTCCTAGGCAAGCCCTCTTGAGACTAAATTGGCCCCAGAGCCACACCAGGATATACATTCCAGTCCCACCTATTTAATACCTTACTCTCTCCCTCTCCCATCTTTTCGTTCTCCCTATTCCTGTCCTTCTCTCCCTCTCCCTCTCTTTCCACTTTCCTCCTTCCCTCTCTAAATATAAAGCAGCTCTTTTTCAAGAAACTGGAAAGTATACCTGACCAACAGTGTGTGCACCTGGGGTCTAGCTATGGTCCGCCCCCAGCTCCATGCCTTTGGAGTCTTGAGCAAGCCACAGCAGAAGAGATCAGTTTCTGCGTTAGTGAAAAGGAACTGGACAAGTTCAGCAGTCCTCAAACTCTACTGCTGTGGAACACCAGTGTTAAAGCTACATTAAAAATGTAGCTTTCTGTTGCTAAAATCAAATAATAGATATCTGTTCTCAAATTTCCTTCGCAGTCTTTCTTGTTCCTCTCAGGGTTTTCTGTTGTCCACTAAAAGAAAGCAGAAATTAACTACTCACATAAAAAAGGAGACATTGATTTTTATTACTCCAGTGTCAAGTGTTGAGGTTTAGAAAAACCTCATACCTAATATGGTCATACTTAGTACTAGTAAAATTATTCCTGATTCAAACAATAGAATCAAACATGCCAGATTTTCAGAACATTGCAACAAGCACACCCCACATATCTTCCTGGAACCTTGCTATATGACTAGATTTGAGACTCACAAGATTAGTAACTTCTAAGATATGGCCTGGGTTGATGGAGAGACCAGCAGTGACACATTCATCTTCTAGCCCTGGGGGCCAAGTTCCTTCCAAGTCTCTAGTGTCCAGGAGCACCACAGGTCCTTCCCAAGCCTGTCACTTTGTGTGCCTGCAGTCACTGCTCTGTCACCCATCTGTTCTAGGACCACATTTAAAAGAAAAACTGTAGAGAACCTCCAATTCATTTCCATAGCTCTCTAATCTCTTCATTGACCCCAGCACTACAATGCTGATAAGAAATTGTCCTAAGGAGAGCTGGGTAAGCTCTTGAGCTGTTCATCGAAACAGATGACATGCACCTTAGCGACTAGAATACTGAGTAGCAGTGAATACTGAATACCCCAAACAGCTCTAACAATGAACACAGGCTATAAAAATTGCCTACAAGTCAGCTGCAGTGCGTGATGGCACGTAATCTGCCTTGAATCTCGGGTGGAATGGCTGCCTACACCTGGAGGGGTCTCAAGCTAATTCATACCGACCAGAAGAGGCAAACATAGAATGCATTAGTCAGGGTTCCCCAAAGGAAGAGACCCAATAGAGAGGGTGGAGGTTGGGAGTGAATACGTTGTGTGTGTGTGTGTGTGTGTGCATGTGTGTATAAAGAGATTTATTATAAGGTACTGGCTCAGTGATTACGTAGGCTAAAAAGTCCTAAGACCTCTACTCAGTGAGCTGCAGACCCAGGGGAACCCATGGTGCAAGTTTCTGCATAGAACCTGGCAGGTTCAAGACTAAAGAGTCAGTACTTCAGTATGAGTTCACAGTGAGAGAAAGATCCACACCCCAGCTCACAGCAGTTAGGAAGGAGTTCCCTCTTACAGCAGGAAAGGCAGCCTTTTTGTTATGGTCAGGCCTTGCCCTGATGGGTCAGCTCATTCATGTTAAGGAGGGCAAACTGTTCTATTCAGTCTATCTATCCAAATGTTCTTCTCATCCAGAAACCCTCACAGATACACACAGAAGAATGGCTGGCGCAGTGTCCAGATGCTGTGTGGCCATAGACTTAACTATGGTGTCTGTGTACACCCTCAGCAATTTGGCACCATAGGAAACCCCATGAGCCAAATTCAATCTGCAAATAAAGACAATAAAAGGTCATAAATACCCCCATGAATACCCTGGAGAGTCTTGCTACAGACATGCAAAGAACTGCCACCTTCCTGACACTGTAACTGCACCTTTAAGAGGCCATTCCACAGTCCTACCGAAGTACCTGATCCAATGTGGTAGGCAGCACGACAAAGCCAGCGGAGTCCATTAGCTTATGCACACTGCCAGACTTCATTTGTGTAAATGACCCCTAAACGGAAGCTGTGCACATGGTACACTGTGACAGTGGGTAAGGCATTCTACAGGTCCACAGGTGTAGTTCGGGCAGAAGTACTGCATCCAACAAAGGCAAACTGTATCTAAAAGAATCATCTATTCCTATAAAAACAAAACAGTGCTCCTTCTAGGTTGCTTGTTGATCATGCCAAGAAATGGGTACAGGTCTCTCTTGCTGGCAGACTGGACTCAACAACAATAACCAAGTTGTCTAGAGTAGGTCAGATAACACCCAGCTCACGATGGGTAGCATGGATCACATAGTAGTAATAATTTAGTGAGCTGCAGACACCTGGCGATGGCCATGGCCAGATAGCCCTGGTGAGCAAAGCCCATGTCACACTCCACTCCTGCACCACGGCCACTGTGCTGCTGAGCTAGTGTGGCTGGGGGAAAAGGTGAGTGGCAGCCATGGAGCGGGTGGGGGAGGGAGTCACGTGAGACACACACCAGGCATAATCAGAGACTGTAGTGACTTTTTAAGTGTGTTACAGTGAAGGACACATCACCATTAACTCCTCTTTAAAATACTCCTCCCTGCATTGAACACACTTATCCCATCACTCTTTCTACTTTCTGAAGCAGATCCAGAACACACTTTTCATTCTTTCCATGTTCTGGGCAGTCTCTTTCAAAAGTGTTTTTATTTGGTCTCTCACGGCTACCTCAATATCATGAATCACTTCACCTTTCAGGGTCATTTTAACTTTGGGGAAGAACCACAAGTATAAGGTGGTAACGGCCCCCACTTGACGACAGGGTGGCCTGAACTCGGCTCAGGTCACATGGTACCCTGGTAGCACTCAGTATCTAAGGTCCAAGAGCAGACCAAGAGCTTTTTTCTCAAAAGCAGAGTAGAGATCCAAGAGGGCAGTTAAGATTTTCCTCCCAAACCAAAGCATCTAGGCTGTGGCTTCCCTAAAAGGAACTGGCGAAGGCTCCACAAGCTTTTCTATGTGGCACTGATCAAAAACTCTAGTGACTACCTGGATTTGGGGGCAATACTTTCCTCACTTGGATATATTACTCTGGGTCAAGGTATATGCCACATCAATAACTGTACCAGACGCCGGGCATGGTGGCTCATGCCTGTAATCCCAGCACTTGGGAGGCAGAGACAGGAGGATTGCAGAGTTTGAGGCTTACATGAGCTACATAGTGAGCTCAGGGCCAGCCTGAACTACAAAGTGAGACCCTGTCTCAAAAACAAAAACAAAAAACAAAATAACTGTACCAGAGACCGGGACCTGAGTTTGTTTCCTGCAAGCAATGAAACTACATCTGTACAGCAGGTGCAACTGAAGTCACCATATATTTAAATTCATAATAATAAAACCCAATCTCATTCTCCAAGATCCACCTGTCTCCTCATATGGCAAACAGCAAAGATTAATAAGATGCTCTAGGAAAAAAACACCCCTGCATCCTTCAGGCCCTTGTAACAGCAATTATTTCTTCAGAAATGTAGTATTGCTTTTGGTTTATAATTTTCCTAAGGAAGGTGTAGTGGCCTTGTGCGCCATAATAGCTTTCACTGCTTTAAGTCAAGGAATTCACGTGGGGATCTGCCACCTGCTGAGTACGCCTGTTCCAATCATGTTTTCTGGAACTGAAGGAACAATCACAGGAGAGGCTCAGAGCATTCTAGGCTCACTGTGCGTCAGACATGAGACAAAACTTCACTGGTCACTTGAACCCTGCAGGCCCCTACTCTAACAGGTGCACCACAGTGATGCGTTGGATCTTCTGGAATCACTTCCAATTTAGGGACAGCATCCAGTAGTCCCTAAAAGGTCTCATTCGTTCTTTCGCTCAAATGTGCAATTTCCCTGGTAAAAGGCTGGAAAAAAAGATAAACAAAAAATCTTAGTAGCATATTGTAGTCCTTCCTGATGGAGACATGGCCTCCCCTTTATTCAAAGGGTCTAGAATCTTGCTCAGCTCTAGGGATGGACTGAAAGGTTGTGATTCTTTTGACGATTAAAGCTGGACTTTTGTTCATTTGACCTAGAGCTTTTCTACATACAGAGATCAAGAATTTAGTTATCAGGCTAGAAGTATAGTTCAGTGGTACAGCACTTGCCTAGGATGCATAAATGTCTTGGTTCAGTTCCCAGTAGCACAATAAAAGAAAAAGAAATAGCTGTCTTCCTATCTATTCCCCTTCTAGGAACATCACAACTAACTAGCCCATGTCTAGCATGCTCACGTTTGTACAAACCAGACTACTATACTCTGATTACTGTATTAATTCTGATGCCCATCATAACTCATCCACCCTGCATTGGGAGGTCCAGTACTATCACTTGGACCCACTTCCTGAAATCCAATCACTTCACCTCACTGCATTTAGTTTTCCCAATTCAGTAACTGCAATTCCCACTATAAGTTTTCTCACTGAGAAGAACAATCATACAATGCTTTGCAGATGCTAGCGCTCTCAACCTAAATTTATTTCTAATAGTAATGGTGAAAAGCATATCCTCTGGACCCTTCCAGGGTATGTGAGTAGGTCCTAAATGATAAATCCATCCTAATATTTCAACCTGCCTAGGCCTTTGTACCTTTCCTCTGTATTAAACCAAAGTAAATCCCTTACTTCCAACTCACCTTTTGGCCAGTTCAACCCACAGCCAAAACCCTTTCTAATCCCTGAAGCTCAGGAATCACTGCAGTGAGCCCATGTCAATAAATTTAGCTTGATCTAATTTTATGTTCCTCTTCCCACAGTAGTAATATTCATTCCTCCGGTCAGAAGCTGGAGACCCAGGAGAGCTGATGGGGTAGGTCCAGGCTAACATCCAGCAGTTTTGAAACCTCAGAGTAGATGTTTCAGTTTGAGTCAAAGGAAGGAAAAGACTCACTGGATAGCTCAAGATAATCAGCTGCACCCTTGCTATTAGAAGAGGCAGCCTTTCTGTGGACTCAGACTTCGGCAGACTGAAGAGGCCCATCCCATCAGAGAGAACCACCTGCTGTCCTCTGTCTGCCCACTCATTTCACTGCATTATCTACACGCGCATGGAAGACACATCGCATTCCTAAAGAGGAGTCCATAAAAGAATGCCAGCTCTTGTAAAAACCAACAGAACATTCTCCACGAAACTTTAAAAGCACATGAGACAAAATAAGAAATCAACTTCCCAGTGCGATAGCAGAACATCTGAAATAATAACATGCAGTTACGGAAAAGAAGCAGGAATTCCACATACAAAAACGTAAGATGCAGGCAATAAAATTAAAAATGCAAGGATGCCTTGACTAGTACACTCTACCAAGTAAATGTCAGGGGAAAAAGGCATCAAACTGACTCATAAAGAGATTGACAGGCAGCTTGAGGAACCTGGCCGATGGGCTGAGCAACTTCGGCAAGCGTTCAAGAAGCGCAAGAGTGAAAAGCAGAGCAAATGGCATAACATTACGCAGAATTGAAAACAGATCTCCAGCTGAAAAAGTATGTCAAGTACTGGGCAGAATAAATATGAACAAGTCCATTTCTGTGCATATCATGCTGAAATCCCATGAAGTAATATAATCTCTTAAGGAGAGAAAGTTCCAACTTTTTCATTGACTAACAATAAAAATAAAAGGAATGTAATGAACAGCAGCCACTTCTGTGCCTTTACTCTGTGTGTGGACCTATACTAAGGAAACATTACAATCACAATTACTGTATCTTTTTAGTTTCAGCCTGCTAAACAATGAAATTTAGAGATTTTACAGATGAATTTTAGAGTTCAAGAAAGTTAACCAACTTCCCACATTTGAAACTCAAATTCAGATATGATTCTTAATCCTAGAACCTCATTCATACTGTTACTACTAGCAGTCGCTACCACCAAGTACCTGGAATTAGTGTCTTCAACTGAAATAGAAGGCTAAGATTCATTTAGCATCTAAAATATCATTCCCGGAAAACACAGTATCAAGAATAAATTGGGGCTGGAGATATTAGCTCAGTGGTTCCAGCACCTGCCTAGCAAGCACAAGGTCCTGAGTTTGATCCCCCGTAACAATATACAACAATACAACAGGGTGTGTGACTCACACCTACCAGCAATCTTCCTGATGGAAGAATAAAACATTACCTTTGAAGTGTTCTTCAAGGGAAAAAAATGAAGCTAATTCCAATCAAAACTGTAGATATAACTATCAATACCACCAGAAGATATAAGAACCTACTAGATAATACCATTAAGCTGTAATCAATAAAATCCAGATCAAGAAATCATCTAAAACAAATATATCTGATGTTTTTAATAACAAAAAATTTCATGAAAAACAATGAATGAAAGGAAATGGCATAGAAAACAGCCTACTGGTCCTATTTGGAGTCTAATTCAAATACATCATGACTGCAATATAACAGAAATGCAAATATGGATTATCTATAATATTTAGGAACTACTATATTTTTATGATAAATTATGCTAGACTTTTTCTATACAGCTTATCTTTTAAAGATATATTCTGTGATACTCACAAGTGAAATAAATATGATATCTGGAATTATTTCAAAATAACCCAGAGTAGAGAGAGAAGAAAAAGCAATGAGTATACTACATATGAAATAAGACTAACCATGTACTGCTGAAGCTAAATAGAGATACATATGTGCAGTTCATGTTATTCTATTCTATTCTATTCTATTCTATGTTTGTTACAAAAAGTTTAAAATATCACATAGGGTGCTTGGTAAAAATGCACAGTCTGAAACGAGTGTGGTTGTATATACCTGTAATCCCAGCTATTCCTGAGGCTAAGGCAGGAGGATCCCAAGTTTGAGGCCAGCATGGACAATTTAGTAAAACTCTATCTCTAAATAAAAAAATAAAATGGGCTAGGTAAAAGAGGCTCAGTCATGGAATACCACTACGCTGAATACCCTGGAAGGGGGGAAGGGCTCACTCTTGCCCTCAGGTCTTGATTCAAATGGTTGGGGGCAGGGCCTTGAGACGTGGATTTCAGCCCTCACAGCTGGTCCCTGTGACACAGACACAGGAGGAGGACCAGCCCAGGGCGGGGGTGGGGGGTCACACCACTGAGGACAGGAAGTTTCCGGACTAGACAACGTCTGCAGTAGAAGGACACATGGGCAGCAGGGCATCTGCTTAGGCTGCCCTGGTCAGTCTGTCACCTTTAGGGTAGCAAGAGAAGGACCAGGAATGGACCTACCACTGCCCACCTAACAGGTATAAAAGGATCAACCCAGCTTTCTGACAAAAACAATCAGGTGTCTAGTGTTTTTTTAGGAGTCTTCTCCATCAGATTTCAGCATAAAAGCAGTCTCTGAGATGCAGTGAGTCTGAATTTAGTGAAGAGAAAAGAAAGCTAACAAAAGAGTGCTCTCACAGGTGGATGGACGTGACAGGAAAGAAAACGTGACCATGATTCTAGACACTCTGAAACACTAATCCTACATTTGTCACAGAGCAAAATAAAGAGCAGGGAAACAATCTACCTGGCAGACAAATTTGAGAGGTTTTTCCAGATTGTAGCATTAAAATCTTCCAAACACTGTGGATGAAGGACATCAAAGAAACAACAGTTCATATAACAAAAACAGCCCCTGTAACCCCCACACAAGGCAAGAATACATTAGAAATACTAAAAGTAAGACAGACGTATATACAAACTTATAGGTATGAAAGCCATTATTAATGAATGTAACTCCCCTTTCTTAAACACAATATATCTTAGAGTAAAAGGGGAAAAAAATAGCATCTTTCAAAATAGCCAGAACAGATATATATGAGGCAAATAAAAACACAAATCTGGAGGAATAATATTAATACAAGACAAAGTATAATTCAAGGCAAAAGGATTAGATGGAGTAAGAATAAAGATAGAATGACCATAAAGCTTTGTGTCAAATATTAAAAGCTTTGTGTCAAAAATTAAAGGCTTAAAAAAATTAAGAAAAGAAGAAAAAATTATTAGAAGTGCATGAAAACCCCAAGTCTCCTAAATTTACAAAAGCACAGCTCTAACCCTAACCTATCCATGGACAAACTTAGCAGAGAGGATTAAAACTGTATCACTGATAAAATCCATGGATTTCTATCAGGCTTTATATGCATGTCATGAAAAAAAATCTCCTTTTTAAGTTCCCATAGATCATTTATAAAAATTAATAAAATATTATGCCACAAAATCCCAGATAGTTCCAATAAACTGCACAAATCTGTACTCTCAACCTCCAAAGCAATATAATTAGGAAGCAGTATAAATTTAAAATATTACAAAGTTAAAAAATACTAGCCTAATTCATGGGTCAATGGATATCTGTAACTACAGGTTATTTTCTAAAGAACAATATCGTTCCTTTTCAATACTCAGAAAATATAATCAGATGCATGCAAAAGAAAAAATACAGACTTAAAGCCTTATAGTATTAAATAATTTTTCTGCCTACTTGCTGATACCTACAGTTTATCCAAAAAAGGGTAGAGATATTTCATTCACAGCACAGTCAAAGGATTTAAAGCACAATTCTACAGCTTGTGATAATTTGCTTTAAAAAAAAAAAAAAGTGTTATTTACCAAAAGATAACACGTTTAGGAATAAAACCAGTTTCAGGCCACTAGCACCCAGCTGATGAACTGGCAAGTAAAGTCTCTCGTTATATATTAGTGATATCCTATGTGTAAAAGCTATAAATGCTTTATAAACTTTGTTAGATGATTAAAACACCTTAAATACTCTACCCTCTAGACAATCATACTCTATACTCTATATCTCTACTTTAAAGACTTTGCAGTGACAGTATTTGGGGCCAGAGATATTCTTTATCAACCAAGTTTACTGAAGAAACAGGACCAGGCCCTTGGGCACTGGCAGCTGGCGAAGCACACCACCCCTGGGCCAGCAAGGAGCCCGTCCCCATCCCCACTCTGCTTCGCTGCCACCCGTTGGTCTGCGAGGAAGACCTGTGACATTCTTGGGAAATGAGCTTCATTCTTTTGTTCATCACCTGGCCATTATTCATGTTTCTGCACACGTGACTGACCTGTGGCCCCGTTCATCACAGTCACAAGCGTGACTCGCGTCCAAACAGACCTGAGTTCCTCCTTGGATAGCTACCAAGCTGCTGGGCACACAGTGCCTCCCGGTGTGCCACACAGAAAGGCGCTTGCATCAGGAGTGAGGCGGCTCTGGTGAGGGGGTGTTTCATAACCCGAGAGGGCAGAAGCCCCGCTCCGCCATTTTCCAGAAGTGAATGCTGAAGTTTAAATAAAGTTGTTTTTAATGCTTAATGTGTTAATAAAGTAATAAAATATAAAGTTAAGGAAGCTTGGCTAAGATGGTATGTCAGGCACAAGATAGTACATATTTAATCCATGGGCTTTGGCTTTTTTTGCCTTTCTTCTACTATCATACACAATATAAAATGGTGTCCACAATAGAAGAGAGCGACCAAAGTTGTTGTTCAAAGGGACTGTGATTAAAGGTTTTCACTGCAGTCAGTGACTAAAGCACAAGAGACCGGATTCAAACCAGAAACCTCGCTGCAGAGTCACTGTTCAGTTCTTGCTGCTGAAACAGCACCACAAGAGGCCGGCTGAAGCAGCGAGGGCGCAAAGGCAGCTCCTCTGTCCCAGGGCAGGCTCAGGGCAGAATGTCCAGTGCCTCGTCCAGGCCCTTCAGCACTTCCACAGTCGACTCTCACCCCAACTGCCTATCACATTCTTGGAGGCAAAACACTCATCTGCACCAAGGAGGGAGCTTTAAATTAGGTGGCAAAGTCTCCAGTACTGGAAGCTAGTAGAGGAGGATCTGATTATTTTATAGAAATGTTCAGAATTCTCTCCTCATGCATCCAATCCAACTTAGCTCAAACCCATCAAAAGTCAAGTAATTCAGACTGTTTAACACCTTGCTTCCAAAACCAAGGTTAACTTAAAGTTGCCATGGAAACAACCACCAACTGCCTGGGTCTCTGCAGGTCTCTGAGTTGTCTGAAACCATACCATTTGAAAAAGTTACTTTCATATGGCTTGATTCATCCTTGAGACAGATTTTAATTCAACAGTGCTGTATTTTCCAGGAAATGTCAGTGCCGAACAATTGCCGGTGCTCGGTGTGGCGGGGCATGGCTGCAGCCCCGCACTCGGGCAGCCTGAGAAAAAGACGGTCACGAGTTCGAGCACAGCCGGGTAATGCAGGGAAGCACGTCTGTAACAGGGCTCAGTGTGAAGGCCCTGGGTCGATCGCTGTGCAGAGGAGGAAGGAGGGTTTAAGAAGGGCAGGGGAGAGAAGCACTGCCCACCTGCAACGGCCAAGCTCCCCTGAAGCGCTAAGCTGGGGGACGGTTCGCAGACAGCAGTGTGGGGCTCGCGGAGTCTGACCCCCAATCACAGGGAGAAGCCAGTCGCCACTTAACTGCAACTCGCAGCAGCAGACTAGGAAGTGGTGATGGCACAACTGGTCAAGGGGGGACCAAGGGGTCTCCTCAAGGGCAAGACATCGAACAGGGTTACAGTGAAGGGTGGCAGAACAACAGGCCACACCTCAGGCAGGAGATGACACTGCCAGAAACAACAGTGTGGGTACATGTGGGGCCAACTGCCAGTGACAGCCAAGCCTGTGATGCTTGGAAGGCACACACCTGGGAGCCAGCAGGACAGGGCTGCCGGGGTGAAGGAAGCTGTTGCTTTATGACTGTGACAAGCCCTCGGCACAGGTGCTGCAGTGGGTTGGTGCGTCACTGGAAGGTCTGCACCTCTGCTCTGAGAACAGATCTCAGTCGCGTGAGCTGGTGGGAAGACTGGATGCAGCATCAGCCAGCCAGCCTGCAAAACTGAAATGAGGGTCAGGAAAACATGACGGGAAAGGGACAGGATGGCGGAAAAGATGTGGCCGATGCTCTGACAGCGAACAACGGCAGAGGACTGGCCAGAGGAAACCAGTGTTTGGGGGATGGGCAACAGGGGGGTAAGCCAAGCTGATAACCAAAGCAGGCATGGGTGAAGGGACAGGCGGCCAGGAGGGGAGACGGCTCATTCGACCTGTGTGACCATCTACCTGGGGACTCAGGGGAAACAGCCAGGTGGAGATATCGAGTACAGGGTGGAACGTCTAGAAAGGCAGCAGGGTGACATTACATTTACAGCATTAAAAATGCCTGACCTGTAACAGTGATCCCCAAAGCCACATGATCATCAGCATCAGCTGGGGATGCGTTCAAGGCGATGATGCTGAGGCCCCACCCGGACAATGCTGCCCACAGAGACCCTGAACGGTCACAGGCGAGCTCTCGGGCACTCTGCTCACTGTGCCCTCAGAGTGCTGAACACACGTCAGAGCGCATCCACTTCGATGGCATGCGCAGAATGTGAAGCTGCACCTCTCAGGCAGGCTGGAAACACACTTTCCCACCTGAAAACCATTACTCCCCGGTCCACTCCCTGCTTACGGGGAGTGGGTCTGACGCTGCACTGTGCAGCTGACAACCCAGGTCCGTGGGCACCAACTATCACAACGCACAGATCAAATGCACTGAAGCTCTGTGTGACCAGCACAGCTCAGGGCTCCACACCAGCAGCCCCTGGCAGTGCCGCTCTTCTGCCTTCAGTGACTGGCCGGGGCCAGGGCGGCCTGCACATGGAAGGGAGCCTCTCCTGACGCACGGACGTGGGCATGGATTTCCCCAGCCTCCCGTGACACCCGCCTCTGTCCACCTCACTGAGCGGACGGCATGCAGCCCAGGAGGTCGACCCAGCCCATGGAAAACATTCAACCTGCAACTTTGATGAAAGGAAAAAAGACTTTACATTTTGTCTCTGAAAAAAGTAACCAGAGATGAAGTGAAAGAATGGAAACCTGACACTAAAGACATAAGAACTTGGGTTTTTTATGTTTTGCTTTTTAATATAGGAGTGAACATAGTTTAAGAATAACCTTAACTCCATCTACTGATTGCCTATTTTCCCTCCTCAAAATTGTTCTTAAACACCAAAAGCCAAACTTCGGCACAGTCCCTCTGTATGAAACTGCCATCCTTCCAGCAGCCCTCCCGAGGCCTCACCATCAACTGCTCTGTGGGCAGCTTCAGGCCGCCTTCCTCACAGGGGCAGAGCCGGACCAGCCCACCAGGGTTTGTTTGGGACACCATCCTCTTAGGCCTCCAAAAGCGACAGAGAAGGGAAAGGAAGGCAGCAGACAGGCCCCTCTGCCGGGCATCTCACCTGTGCCGCAGTCACTCACCCTCCCTGCTGAGCCACTCGCATGCTGTCCGCTGTCCGGGGAAGGACACCACCCCCCGCCAGAGGAGGCTCCATCTTGGCTGAGCAGGCACAGCCGGTAACTCCCTACCCCACATGAGCTCGCAAAGCCCTGCTCGCCAGAGCCTTGCGGGACTCGGGGATGTGCAAGGGCTTTGGTTGTCACAACCAGTGCTGCAGGCGCTGAGGAGGAGGCATCAGGAAACCAGAGGTCCGCAGCGCCCGGCCGGTCTAGACAAGCAAACAGCAACCAGAACTGGTCACCACTTTCTGCACGGCCACTGAAAATGCATGTGGGTAAAAACTCTGTCTAGAATTGCCACAGAATATAACTTGGTTTTAACACAGGCAGGAAGTGTTGCAAAGCGTGATGTAAAAGAGCTTTATCCCAAATGTAATCAAGACTGACCACTTCAGATGGCACTGGTGCTTGCTGGGGCACCGCACGCCCAAGGGCATTGGCAAGCATGCCCATCTGCAGTGAAAGGGCTCCGGACAAAGGATTTCCTTTCTATGTCCTTCTTCACTGTAATAAAGATATCACATGATTTTTAGTAAAATGTGTATTACTAAATAACAAAAAACATTATCCAGAAACTTCAAGAATATAAGGGTGTCAAATACACAAAAATGTCCACGTGCAAACCAGGAATCATAGAAACTTAATGAAACTGCTGAGGGAGAAAAAGCACCACAAATATGACCTATCTTTCCCAACTCAGAGTGATGCTAGTCAAGTTAGGCAGTTCCACACCCCAGGAACCCTGATTTCACCTCAGCTTTGCCAGCACTTGCTCTGGGTATGAAGGAAGGGAAGGGTCCACAGATCAGCGCACCTTTATGTTCTGCACTCAGTTCTTTTGTAATTCAGACCTTAGTTGTTCAGTTCCTAGTAATCTCGCATGCAACATACCAACTAAAACCAAATAGTAAGTTAAAGCAGGGAAAATGCTATAAAAAGTCACAAAATTTGAGGGGAAACATAAAGAAGGGTAAAAAATGGGAAAAATATGTTCATGATTCTTAAAGATCAAGGTTAATTCTCACCATGTTATTTTATTTTATTCTTTTTTGGGGGGGGGGTGCTGGAGATCAAACCAGCAAGTACTCTAGTTCTGAACTATGAGCCAACTTGAATGTATTTCAAGCACACACACACACACACACACACATACACACAGTGTTTATACACAATATGTAAACATTACAGCTAAAAGTATTATGACACTGAAGAGTGCTTTTAAGCATTTTTCTATCAATTTTACTTCAACATCTTCACGTCTCCAATTCCTTTACTATTATGAGTAAGAAATAAAGGCTCCATTTTCATACCAAGCCAAATATAAGTAAAAGGTAACCAGGACTGAAAAATGCTATACAGCCAGAGTTTTTGTTTTAGCTCTTCTACTTTTCTAATCATGTGAGGGAGAAAAAAATAACTTCCTCTACACAGTTCACATACAGTAACAGTTCTATAAAATCACATCAATTTCCTCAACAAAAATTAAGACTGTAACAAAGACCCACTGTTTAGGAATCTTAGTTACTGCTTGACTGGTCATGTGTAAAGAGGGAAAATTAGCAGAGTCAATTCAATATGTATCAAGACTTTTAGTCATAGAAATTGTGGCTTTGCCAAGTCCAGTAGCAATAAGAAGTGCTACTCTGCTAGCCACAGTTTCTCCTTCAGCCGTCTTCGGAATTATCAGCCTTTACCGCATTAAGAAAAATTATTTTTAATAATACCAATGAAGACCTTGACTTTCTTTTTGAAGTAATTATATTTACATGGAGTTAAGAAGAGTAAATAAGGTCACAATAATTTTAAAACATTTTTTTAAAAATGTATTTAATTTCCCCCAACAAAATATTTAACTAGAATTAGTACAAGGAAAATCTGACTTGAATTTTATCTTCATTTTCTTCTACTGTAACAGAAATAACAGTACCTAATGACACTGAACATTTTGAAACAAAAACAGGAAACTGAACAATAAATTTTTGAAGATATATTTTATTTTCCCTTAGGCCTTCAACTTATGTAAGAGAAATAAAATTCTGTGAACTTTGTGATCAAAATATAAAAAAGCATAAAACCAGAATTAAGATGCTGTGTCTCAATCTGCTAAGAGTAACAGGCACGATTTATTTGAACTTTACTGCACATATATTGTAAAGCAAATAGATTGGCATTGTGGTATTTTCCTTCTGATATTAGGTAGGAAACTTTATAGCAACTTCCTTTTCATAGAATAAAATAAAAAGGCTCAGGGGAGAAATAAGTCCCTAAGAATTATAGATCAATTTCTTGCTATTTTATGTTTCTTCTTTACTTTCTCTTTCTTTTCTTTCTTTCTTTATTTTTTCTGGAAGATAGTTTGGTTTTCATTACTTTTTTATGTTTTTTGATACGGGGACGAAACAGGACCATACAATTGCAAGGTAGATACAGGAGCCACTGAGCTAAATCCCCAGCCTCTTAGTTTACTTTCTACAGAATGTTCATACTAAAATAAGATAATGTAACAAGGGAAACAGTTTACATTTCACAAGTAAAATAAAACATTAATTTAATGTCCAAGCTGTAGAAAATTTTCAAATAAGTACCTGAACAGATAATTATACATTTAAAGACAATTAAGAAAAGTTGACCAAGAAAAATAATGTCCAAAATTTTATATTATTCTAAGCAAAATACAGTGTTTGTGACCAAAAACTTGTAAATATTAGCCAGTGACAATCAAAAACAAGTAGTTTTCTGGTTTGGTATTCTAAGAGTGCATTAAAAAATTCCATTTTTACAGGAGCTATCTGTATCACTTGGTCTCTGTAAAATGCAAAGCGACTGCCCAGCGAGGTGGTTCATGCCTGTCATCCCAGCATTCAGGACACAGAGGCAGGAGGATGGCTGAGTTTGAGGCTCGTCTGGACTACACAGTCAGCTCAGGGCCAGCGTGAACTACAAAGCGAGACCCTGTCTCAAAAAAAAAAAAAAAAAATACAAAGCGACTGCAGAACCATGGAGGACCCAAAGCCGAGGCCACATACTTGAGCCACCTGGTGGTTAGTTTCCCTCAGTGCAAAGTGAAACAGGCGCTCTGCACACAGCCTCAGATTGGAGACTGCACGCTTTGCTTCAAGCCAAGACGAGGAGAATTTCCCTTCACCAAGCTGCAGTGACAGTGTGGGTCACAAGGCACGACTCCACTCAGAACCACTTAAAAAAACTCACCACGGCTAAGGACAGAAGGTACGCTTGAAAATCTACCATAGCTGGTCTCCAGGGTTTCATGTTTTTTCAGCGGTGTTTGACACCTACACTGAACACTGAATCCAAAGCAAATACAAAGAAACTGTAGATCACACTGTGGACCTGCCTGTGGTTTATTTACCTCTTGCTTAGTTCTGGGCACTGCAGGACAGAACAAATTTAACTTTTAAAGGATACTGTCCTACCTGTCAGCAAGGTGGTAATCGGTGCTCAGAGCCATCAGTGTAAAACACAGAAAAAAAATTAAACTAGAGGTACAGTCTGTCAGCAAGAGGAGAGTTGTGGAGCTTTCATCTTTGTGGCTTTCTGACATCAAATTTTGCCTCCGAGCCAGGCACAGGGGTACATACCTGATGGGTACTACAAGCTACCTAGAGCTGAGGATGCCAGGCTGGGTAACACAGCAAGACCCTCACTCAAAAAAAGGCCACTGGGGCAGGGGGTTGTAGGATGGGTAGGGGAACAAGAATTCAGTCATGTCATATACTGGTACAAATTCTTAATGTTGAGTGTGATTGTGATGTGTATATAAAATGTACCTGTATCACAATAATTTCTTAAAGGTCCCCCTGAAAGGATTCCAAAGGGAATCCTGCTCTTTATAAAATCAGAATATGACCAAAGTATACCTTCTTGCGTTTATATTCAAACTTAATGGTCTGACACTTAGGTTATATTAGACAATGCCATAACAATTCTAGTGAAGTGATAGTGATTATATAAAACTTTACCTTAGGTGGATATTTGTATTTTTTAAAAACCAGAGAAAAGCTAAATCTTCTACCTTGTAAAGGGTTGGAAGTTAAACCTGGAAGTCCAGCTGTCCTCCACACCCCCCAGGAGAGACAACTTCCTCAATCTAAATTTTTAGATAAATCTCTTCCCAGAAGCAGCAATAAACTCCGCATTAAAGAAACTCCCCCAGCAAACTTGCAGCTCCATTACGAAGGCTCGGGAGGTGTAGAAGGCGCGGGTGCCAGAGGCCTCTCCACTCCTGAGAGCCTCCGCTCCTGACTCATCCTAGAAGCTGGGGCCACACCGCTCACAGTGGAAACACCGGTGGAGAGAGGCTTCAAAAGATGTCTCTGTTCCCCCCACCCCCACCCCGAGGTTCTTGGTGGAGGGAGGCTGCTATTAAAAGACCAGTTTCCTGGGGAAGGTAGATAGTTTCGGGGAAAGACTGCTTGGCTAGAAGGAGGAGGCTTTGTTGCCAGCTGTTCCTGCAGCTTGGCTCCCTGTGTGGTCCCAGAAAGTTGCTAAACCTGACCACGTCAAGGGCCAGGTCTATAAAAATGATGACATTTCCCGTAAAGGGGCCTGCCTGGCTCTGCACTGTTTGCCTTCCCAAGGGGGCAGTGCACTAGAGAAGCCCTGGCTTTGCTGCAAACAAACAGAAACGTGGGACGCAGGTCTGACACTTTCTCTAGCACAAACCAGAAGGTCTCATTCCTTTGAAACACGCCAAGGTAGCAAGGATTTAGTCTCACACTTCCTTGTTCACAGTCTCCTGCTTCCAGGTGACACCCACTGCTGTGAGACGTGGACAGCACTGCAGACTTCCCCTCCAAGTCCTCTGTTCTCACAGAGGCCTCTGGGCGGGCCAGGCACCGACCCCACCGCCAGTCTCATCCCTTCAACAAGCTGTGCCCGAGAAATTACGCAGCACTGGGAGCAGGCTGCACACGTCAGTCAGGAGCCCAGTGCGGCTCGCGGCTACGCAGACCGTGAGGGAGGAGCCGCCCAAGCGGCCTTTCTGATCATCTCCACCCCATCTGCAACGCTGGGGCTGGGACCACCCTGCAGTCCCCCTGTGAGCAAACAGCGGGAAGGAGGGCTGTGGGGCTCACCCTAGGGTGGAGGCCATGACCGGAACTGACCAAGCTGAGGAGTACAGAGAAGGCAGAACTTGTGCCGGAGCGACGGGCTGACTTCTTGCCCACCAGAAGTCTGGATGAGTGTCTGAACGTGCAGAGCTAGGCATACATTTACACACGCACGTCAGTCCTGAAGAAGGGCTGGCCTGTGAACAGATACACATATGGTCACTCCTCACTTTATAGGAGGGAAAAAGTATGTGTTAGGAAATGAAATACATCCAAAATATTGAGAGGCCCGGAGGGTCTTGCCATGAACTAACATACTTTGTATCTCCTTCAGAAACAGCTATCATTCTTTCTTTCTTTCTTTCTTTCTTTCTTTCTTTCTTTCTTTCTTTCTTTCTTTCTTTCTTTCTTTCTTTCTTTCTTTCCTTTTTCTTTCTTCTTTTTCTTTCTTTCTTTCTTTCTTTCTTTTCTTTTCTTTCTTTCTTTCTTTCTTGTCTAAAATGTGAAAACACACTAGGACTTTCAGTGACCAGAAGGTCCAACCTTATATGAATTTTCAATCATGTTCCAGAGACTACTGGACTAGAAACAGAAATAAGAAAACTGGGTAATAAAAAAAGTGGAGCTGAAAGTAAGGATGAATAGGGAAATTTTCATTTTACTGTTCTACAATATTTTAGAATAGTGTGTGAAACTGGAGAACAGTAGAACTACTATAATTTTTACACCATACGAGACTTCTCAAGTTCAGGAAAACCAAGCACTTTAAACGTCACAGTGTCTAGGATGGAAAGGTTAGAGGTCCTGGCACCCAAGTCAAAAGAATTATCCACATCTGCTTCTGAGGCATCTCTGGCACAACTCCAGACCCTCCAGGTTGGACAGGGAAGGACAGAGAAGGGCAAGTTACAGAGCCAGGAATGCAGGCTTGGTCACCACTTTGCTTTGCTCTAAGGATCGTTACCCCAAGACCTTCCATCACTACGCCAGAGACAGAAACGGTATCCTCACTCACAAGGGAAATCTCTGATTTCTAACCATCGGCTCATTTCCTGACCCCGTAATATCTGAAAGTACAATTTGCTACTTCACAACTCAATGTTGTTCATTTCTTATTGGTCCTAATGATAAAAATAAGAAGACTATTATTTTGTGTTTTTAACTTTCAAGTCCACAACACATACTATTGTTTATTCAATAATTGAGAGTCTCCTTAAAACCACTTAATGAAAGATTCTAGCTTCATGAATACCAATAAAAAGTATTATACTAAAATCTGTCAGACCTTAACAGGAATCCAAACTGACTATTCTGACACCACTCCCAGCCAGCCAGAGACCTTGATAAGGTGCCTACTGGACGTTGTTCCACTGGCTCCTTATTTCCACTGGATGAAGCATCCGCTTGGTACTGCAGCCTGCAAACTCTGCCCCGCCTGCTTCCACCCCTCTGATGGCCCCAGTGTCTTCTCTCTCTCCATTGCTGCCTGTCCTCTGTGCTCTGCAGCACTGGATCTTCTTTCTCTTCCTAGAACACAGCCTGCCCATTCACTTCCTACTGCCTTCCCCTCTTCCTTCGGGACCCTGGGTCTGCTCCATTCTCAGCTTCTAGGACACCTTCTGAAGAAGGTGTCTTGCGACTAGGTACAGTAGCTCATGCCCTCAGAGGCAAAAGAAGTCCAAGCCTTACCTGAACAATTTAGCAAGATTCTGTCTCAAGAAAAAACATGAAAAGGGCTCAGGGCATAGCTTAGTGCAGAGGCTCTGGGTGCAACCCCCGCACTGCCCCATAAAGAGCCTGCTTTGCTCTGGGTATAGTAGCACGTGCCTGACTCAGGAGGCTGAGGCAGGAGGTTAAAAGCTTAAGGCCAGCCTGAGCTGCACAGTGAGACCCTATCTGAAACAAGCCAACAAACAAAGCCTTCTTGCCAATAATCTAATTCAATGTCCCAGCCCTGAGCCAATTCAATCTTTGTTCCCAAAATTATTATCATGGTATGCATAATTTGCTGAAATTATCTTCATTTTAGTCTTCTTCATTCAGTTATAACAGAGGGTGTCTTACATAGCTGTTAGCCACCTAGAAATAGTATTACCAAGTACAGAGCAGACGCAAGGAATATTCGGCAAATAAATAAGTGGACAATGGCAGAATTGAGAATTCCCAAAGATAAAGGGGTAAAAACTCCAAAACATACAGAAGACGCTGTCCCAGAAACATGAGATTCTATGTGACACACACGTGAACACTGCCTTCTGGAAACCCTGCCAGGCACACACATTTTGAGAATACACTTGCTCCTTTATTAAACAGATATTGACTGCATGTCTACTGTATGTCAGATACTATTCTAAGCAGTGGGGATTCCCACAATAAACACAACCAAGACCCAACACGTGTGACGTTCACACTCAACATGAGGAGACAGACAAGGAACAAGTACATGTGCTGATTGATAAAAAGTGCTGAAGACAAAACGAAGGGAGAGAGGGCGTGGGGAGGAAGGAGACTGAGGAGACGTCTCAGAGCCTGCAGGCGAGAGCAGCCGCGCGGACTCCTGGGTGGACGACCAAGGGCTGCACAGGCCCGCACCACGGCGTGCCTGGCGGGTGGGGCCGAGGCGCCCACGGCTGAGGCCAGCAGGGCAAGCGGCAGAAAGTGAGTTGCGCACAGAGCAGAGGCACCCTGGCGAAGGAGTCAGCAGAGCCCAGGAAGGGCGAGGCTTGGTCTGGTGAGATGGGAAGCTCCTAGACGGCTTGCACAGGTGACGAGCTGGCCTGTTCACCTCACGAGTGCAACTGAGGCAGAGGGCAGCCCAGGACACGTAGGCAAAACACTGTCTCGGTCACCCATTAACTCTGTGGTTAACCTACAACCTGATAATAACCAGATCATGGCAAAAGAACTGCACCAGAGGGAAGGCTCTAGGTGACTTACGTGTGGGCTGAGCAGTCACGTGCTATCAGTGCTAGATTCTCAGTTTCTCTTTTTCTGTCTCCCCATCTTTAGATACAATTTTCTGTCATCAGTAAGCCCGAAGTTAGGTGTCAACTCAAAATATTTTTTTCAACCATGCGTCAGCTCTCTATGTGCCTCAATCTGGGAGGGAAAATGGACGGAACCGATGGAAACCAGGTAAGCTGGGACGGTCAGGGCAGCTAGACTCAGACTGCACAGCAAGAGAGACCCAGGGGGAGAGCAAAGGGGACCACGCGCCGGCGGGCCCGAACCCCTGCTGCTCGCGTGCAGACAAGCTGGGCCCCAGACGTGGCCCGCAAGGAGCTGGAGCCCAGCAGCAGAGGGAGAAGCGCGGCCCTGATATGGTGCAGCTGGCAGAACGAGGCTGCCTCTGCCCGAGACGGACTGCAGAAAGGCAGCCGGAGTGAAGTCACAAGGGCTGTGCACCCCTTCCGTCACAACCATCCTGCTCTACTTCCATTTGAGAGATTTCTAAGAACTTTTCTTGGTGTGTCTTGAATGGCTCATACTTGTTAACTTTATAGGAATGTGTGTTCCTAGGAAGCCTGTTAATCAAAATGCCAACATAAATTACTTTTCCTCATTTTTGAAGGCTTGTCCAATTAATAAAAGGCCGATGCTTAGGTATTGGAGTTATTTCAAGCCACTGGGGGGTACTGGGGGATAGGAGAAGTTAACATTTATTGATTCAATGTAGTTTTTCCTGTCACTTTGAAGACATTTATTCAATTATGAAATGAAAAATGATGGCAAAATTGGAAAAGAATATGTAAGAAAAGAAATTTATGAAAAACAATTCCCTAATTTAAAAATAATGCCTCCTTCCTTGTCAGGCTTTGCTGCCAGCTGTTATTTAAACTTGTGCCTAGCGCGAGTCAGCTGCAGAGAGCCCTGTATTAGCAGGAAACCAGGGCATTTATGATTGAGTTCCTGTTATTGACTTGTTCTTGGACAAGCTGCCAAGTTTCTTTAGACACAGTACAGTAGGCTCACTGTGAAAGCCCAGAGTGAATACTATTGTGACATTTAGGCCACAATTTCTGTTTCATGTGTCAAGACTTTTTAAAATGACTTTTAAAACAGTATTTTCTGCAATGATTTGGAGAACATGGGTAACTTTAAAATGAACTGTTTTTCAAATAGCATCCAAATTGTACACCACAAAATTCTAAGTAGTCCACGTTGACCTCAGTGGCCCTGCACGTTTTCTTGGTGGATGGGATGGTTCTGATGGAAAACCAGTGGGGAAGGACAGCCTGGAGGATTGGGAGAGTCACTCCCACAGTACAAAGAACAAAGCATCTTAAATGAAGACCTGTCTTCTAAGAAAGGCAAGTATCTTTGCAATGCTGAAAATTATCACTAAGATAAAATTTACTATGGATCAAAATATATCCCCTTAGCCAGGCATGGTGGCTCACGCCTGTAATCCTAGCACTCGGGAGGCAGAGACAGGAGGATTGCTGAGTTTGAGGCTTGCCTGGGCTACATAGTGAGCTCAGGGCCAGCCTGAACTACAAAGCGAGACCCTGTCTCACAAAAAAAAAAAAAAAAAAAAAAAAACATATCCCCTTAACCTTTAAGGGTGGGAAGGGGAAGAGCAATTGCCGTTGAAGCTAAGCTGACACCGCTCTGGAAAACACAACCTTCAAAATTCTCTCAATTTGAGTGATTTAGATTCCTATGGAAATTTGTCCGAGGCAGCTACAAAACTACTACTTTAGGTTGTATCTGTTTTGACAGGTTTATCCTCTAAGCATTTTCTCTAAGTGCCACAATACATCATGTATGGAGTTCCTATAAGCAGAAGGCTATGTGTACTGGCTGCTAAGAGGTCACTTTCCTGACCATCTTTATGTTGTTATTTCTAGTACTGGGGATTAAGCTCATCCTTCACATTGAGCTACATCTCCAGCCTTTTTATTTTTTGAGACAGAGCTTGCTAAATTGCTCAGGCTGAGCTCCAAGTTGTGATCTTCCTGCCTCAGCCTTGTAAAGTGCTAGGATTACACATGGGCCATGATACCTGCACTAGGTGGAAGTACTTTCTATATCAACAGGTACTTTTCATCTCCCCACCAGATCTCCAGTCCCTATTCCCCTTCTGAATCTTGCTCAGTGCTTTTAGCCCTTTTATTGCTGTAATGCTTCAATAAAATAGAAATTATTTACAACGATCTTTCCCTTGCATATATTCCTCACCTTAAAAGCACATCTTTTGGTTCATTCAACAACTCTCTATTAAATATCCTTTATGTCTTGAGAACTCTTTTAGGTATTTAGGTCCAGTGACAGAAAACAGAGTCTACGCATTTACCTAAGTTTCTTTCTTTTTTTTATAAAAGGCCAATTTGCAGTTTTATTATTTTTTTATTAGTAAATGTTTAGGGTACATGATGTTTACATTCATCTTATGGAGTGGGTACATGTACTTAACATACTCTAATTCTTTTATTCCTCTTCCCTCCTCACATACCTCCACCATCTCTAAATCTGTATCCATTTTCACTGTTAATATTTTTCTTTCATGTTTGAAGCATATGAAGATTACATTCACTGAGGATAGTTGGAACATTACATATCTTAAATCTATGTCTCCTCTTCTCCCCCCACCTACCCTCCCACTTCTGCCCCCTTTCCAATACCTACTTCCATGTTTCCTTTTATGAATCTTTTGTTCTATTATTTATTAAAACTTTGGAGAGGCCAGAGATTTAGCTAGTGGTTCCACTACCTGCCTGGCCATCACAGGGTCCCTGGTTCAATCCCCAGTAATGACATATAACAATACCAGGCGTGGTAACTCACGCCTACTAGCAATCAGGACCACACACTACAATGCCAGGCATGGTGGCTCACGCCTGTAATCCCAACCCTCAGGATGCAGAGACAGGAGGATTGCTGAGTTCAAGGGTTGCCTGGGCTACATAGTGAGCTCAGAGCCAGCCTGAACTACAAAGCAAGACCATGTCCCAAAAAAAAAAAAAATTTTTGCATTACTCATATGAGAGAAACTACACAGCATTTACACTTGTGTGTCTGATTTCATTCACTTCACATTGTTTTCGAGGCATATTCATTTTCCTCCAAATATCACAATTTTATCCTTCTTTATAATCAAGTATGTGTAGATGCTATATTTTCTTTGTCTGTTCACAGATAAACATATAGGATACTTTCAAGATTTACATACTATAAATTTTGCTGCTATAACACTGGTATGCATGTATCTCTGTGTTGTAATATCTTTAGCCCTTTGAACAGATACATAGAAGGGGGAAAACTAAGCCAAATGGAATTTCTATTTTTAATTTTTTGATATATGATTTCCATAATGGTTGTACTAGTTTACATCCCCAACAACAATACAGAAGTATTTCATTTTCACATAAGCATTTGTTACTATGTGATTTTATGATTTTGGATGACAGCCATTCTTTCTGGCATAAAATGAAATCTTCATGTTAATTCAGATTTCTCTAGTGGTCACAGATGTTGAACACTGTTTCATGTGTAATGGTCACGTGCACTTTTTGTGAGAGTGTATAATGATATAATTTGCCTATTTTTCTGATCAAATCTTTTATTTTGAGGGATCTACCATTTTGAGCTCTTGATGCATTCTATGTATTGGTCCTTTGTCCAACTAATAGCTGGAAAGTTTTTCCCCATTCTGTAGGTTGTCTCTCCACTATGGTGGTTGTTTACTTTGCTGTGCAGAAGCTTTTTTATTTGATATGATCCCATTTGTTGATTCTTGCTGTTTCTTGTGTGACTGGGGTTCTGTTCAGAAAGTCCTCATCTACACCAATGACCTCAAAGGTCTCACCTATTTTAGTATCTAGTAGATTAAGTGTTTCTCTTTTAATATATTGGTCTTTAATCTATTTCAGTTTTTGTATCTCAGATTTAGCTTCAATATTCTGTATATGGATAGCAAGTTCCCCCAGCACCATCTGCTAAAGAGGCTATCTTTCTACCAGTGTATAGTCTGGGCCCTTTAGTCAAAGATCAAATAGCTGACTATATCTGGGGATGCTTCTACATCCTCTATTCTGCTACACTGATCCATATGTGTTTCTGTGCCAATACTATGTGGGTTTTTTTGTTTTTTGTTTTTAGACAGAGTCTCGCTTTGTAGTTCAGGCTGGCTCTGAGCTCACTATGGAGCCCAGGCAAGCCTGGAACTCAGCAATCCTCCTGCCTCTGCCTCCTGAGTGCTGGAATGACAGGCGTGAGCCACCACGCCCGGTACTGTGGTATGTGGTACTGATTGCTGGTGGGCGTGAGTCTCCACGCCCAGCATTGTATGTGGTTACCAGGATCGAACTCAGGACCTTGCGCTTGCGAGGCACGACCTGGAACCACTGAGCTAAATCTCCGGCCCAATACTATGTTGTTTCTATCACTGTTGCTTTGTAGTATAACTTGAAGTCAGGTATTATGATACTTCCTGTTTGCTCATGACCAAGGATTGCTTTTGCTATACAGAAGTTACTTTCTGTAACTGTGTTGTCCAATATAGTAGTTACTACCCACAGTATCAACTTAAATTTAGTTTAAATTAAATTAAAAACTCAGTTAGTTGGTTATCCTGGCCACATCCCCAGTGTTGGTGACTTCATGTGGCATCATTTCAGCCCAGCACAGTCTCAATGTCACAAAAGTTCTACTGGACTGCATTGCTATAGGGACAGGCTACCTGGACAGGGTTGCCTTGGGGTCCAGTGAGAAAACCGGGGTCATCAGTAATCTCCTTACTTATTTTACTGCCAAAAGGCAGGCCATGTCCTCAAAAAAAAAGGACAAATTAATTTTACTTAAAATAGTTACCTTAAAGCCTAAAGCTATGTTGACTATTTGTCTCTAAATCCAAAATCATTCAGTAATATGTGTGATTTAATGAACAACTTTTTCCAATTTAAAATGTTCGGAGCTTTTTTTTTTTTTTTTCCCCCCTCTCTTGTTTAGTACTAGGGTCTAAACCCAGGGTCTGAAAAATGCAAAACATGTGTTCTACCACTAAAATATACCTCCACCTCCTTCAAACTTTTTGTATAAAATTTACAAAGGGGGCCGGAGATTTACCTCAGTGGTTCTGGTGCCTGCCTCACAAGCACCAGGTCCTGAGTTCGTTCCCCAGACCACATACAACAATGCTGGGCATGGTGACTCACGCCCACCAGCAACCAGTACCACATACCACAAATGCCAGACGTGATGGCTCACGCCTGTAATTCCAGCACTTGGGAGGCAGAGGAAGGAAGATTGCTGAGTTTGAGGCTTGCCTGGGCTACATAGTGTGCTCAGGGACAGCTTGAACTACACAGCAAGATACTGTCTCAAAAAAGAAAAAAAAAAACTAAAATTTACAAAGGAAAGAACCAATCATTTATATTTATTGAACATTTACTATCTTCTGAATATTGTTCTGAACACTTTAACATACTTTTATATGTATTGACATGCCTTGTTTAATGACCTAATTCCTTCCTGTGACTAGGTAGTTCAACAAATTGGTCACAAATGAGGAACTGCATATAGTATGTACATTAAAATACTCAGAACAAAGAACTGGTCAAAGTAAATTCCAACTTTATTACTTGGCTTTTATTTGTATAACTTTTTCGTGCAGTTATTGTAATGTATAAGAGAACATAAAATTATAGTACTGTATATATGGCACATTCATCAAAAATTACAGTACTGTGTAAACAAGGTTTATTGTGCAAAAATACTGAGGCTCTATAAACAAGATGTACAGAACTATATAGAAAAAAAGAATAGGTTCTAAGTCTGAGCCCTGGGTCATAAATCCAAACAGGTAGATCATTCATGGAGGAATAACTAACTCTTCCAGCAGTCCCAAGGTGGATGTTCATGTCACCATGCCACAAATAAGGAAGTTCAAGACAGTAAAACGTGGCAAAAGCCACACAGATAGTAAGTGGCAGAGCTGAAGCAATCAACTAGCAGCCTGTGGTCTTTAACACTGTCTTGGTTCCTCTTCTGCCTAGGTCACCCATGCTTGAACCTGAAACTCCCTCACTGAAAAGTTTAATCAGGTAGTGAATCCCACATTCCGCCTCTAAAATACACTCCAAATCTGACTACTTCTCACCATGTCCTCTCTCCTGCTTTAAACTATTCTAAGAGAACTCTGAGTGTCCTCCACATTCACTCATCCACCAAGCAGCAACAAAGGGCTTGCTGAATCCCACATCAGGACAAACTTCTCAGTTCACACCTTTCATTTGTTTCCAATCCCTCCCAGAATAACCCCAAGTGGCAAATCTCCATCCTGCACAGAGATGTCACCAGCCAGGTTCTTAGCTGGAGCCTCTGGCCCCCTCACCCCCACTCCTGAGTCTGTCCCCACTAGGAGCACTATGTGGCTCACTCCTTCCACTGTCCAGTGTAAGACTTCGGGGTGTAAGTTTGTTTGCTTCTTTGTCTTGTGGAATTCTGTATGAGAGGTTTTTTATAATGGTATCAATTTCCTTAACAGAATTACTATTTCTTACATGCTTTGTTTCATGAGTCAATTTAAGTAGGCTGTCTTTTTCAAGAAATCTGCCCAGATTTTTTATGAAATGGATTGACAGTAGTACGGAGAACAGAACAGAAATATCTGAATATGAACTCATTTGTGCTACTCAAATCAAGTGTTCTTTCCTCTGATCCTGGAGGGCTCCATGTCCCTGCCGCAAGTGGGCTTCCTGACATCCTCTGGGCCTCGCAGCCTCCCCAGCCCGGCAGGCGCCCTCACCTCAGCCGGGAGGTGTAAGCCTTCTGAAGTGCTCCTTGTCCCTTTGGTAGCACACAAGGGAAAACAACTAGAATAGAGTTCATGTGGTCATTTTCAATAACTTCGAAACAACGGTGCCCCCACTACCTGGCCAAATCTTTTTCCTTGAGTGGCAAAACAGAGGATCGCTTGGCAAAGCTTCATCTGACTTTTTATTCACAACCTAGGGCCTCTCATATGCCAGGCAAGTGCGCGACCACTGACTTCCACGCCTGGCCCCAGAGAACTGGGACCTCACCGGCAGCCCGTCCACAGTCCACATCACGCACCTCCTCCACTTTCAGATGCATTCATGCGGCTGAAGGAAGTGCTGCTGATCCAAGAAGCACACTTTCAGAAGCACTGTTTTAAAGGCTGTTGGGTGCATTTTCTTAGGACCGTACATCCGATGTTCATTCATCTGAAGGTTTCCATACCTGCGATCTGAAATGGCCCCAGCAGACCACCAGAGCCATCAAGGAGGGACGAGTATACTAAAAACACACTCCAGAAAACTATTAGTGATACACTCAGCCGTGCTGCAAGGCTGGAGATGGCCATAAAAGCCTGGCCTCAGGCCTCTAGGACTAGATGCAGCAGTGGGGAAGTTAGGCTCCAGCATGTGACGCGAGACGAGCCTGCTCCAGGGCTGGGGCAGAACTGTGAGCACGCACTGTTGGGTCAGCAGTAATCTACACTCCTGCTACCTTCCCGTCTCACGGTTGCACGATCCCAAATTCCTGTTAAAGCCCCAGAAGTCACATCTACATAACATGTAGCAGGAAAGACAGGGGTGAAGGAAAAGGAGGCAAGTCTCCCACGTTCCCAGAAGTCCCACGAAGTGCTTCCCCTCCCAGCCACAGGCCAGAGCTGAGTCAGATGCATCACAGCAACTACTAACAAAGCTGGGAAATGCCATCTCTTAACTAGGTATACTCTCAAATATATAGGGATTGTTATAAGAAAGAATAAAACTGGTAGTTTATGTCACCACGAGAACAGAACACTGGCCTTACACTGACAGGGTTTAGACCTGTAATCAAATGTCAAACTTACAAAATTCTATCAGACTTGAATTGTCCACTAGTTTCTCTGCACTGTTGCTAGAACCACCTTGTTCCTAGCACCTGGCAGATAATCAGTAAGTATTTGTTGAAGGAATTAACATCATCCAAAAGCAATTAACCTATCATCATTACGTAAAATTAATAGTAGATCTCCATTTGATCCCTTTCCCCTCCAAAGATCACAATCCTGCCCAGCTGAAGGTTCTCCTAAAAAGACCCTGTCTCAGGGCCCAAAGGGATTACACAAATCAGTTGCTCTGATAGGAAAACCTGAGACCATTTCTTTGAAGTAGTATCACCCACCATTTTCAGCAGGCCCGAACCATCCCCAGCTGTATCACAGATAGACCATGTGGTTAGTTTATCTGCACCAAAGAGTCCGGGTGTTAGAGATGACAAAATTGTCTCAAAGGAAGGCTAAGCAACTCACCAAGAATAAATATCAAACCATCCCCAGAACTGAAAACACAAGCTACTGTTCCCAGTCCCCATTCGGCACAACTTGGGGTCACAGGCAAATCACACAGTGTCATAGGCAGGTATCCAACACATCCCATGTTTCGAGGGGCCATAACAAGCTGGTAGTGATGGTGGTGTAGACATTTCTGATGCTGAGCAGTAATGTCTACATGATTAATCAAAACATTCTCTCATGGATTTATGGCAGATAGGCCTTGGAAGAACTGACTGTAGCTGAAATATCCAAAGGGAAATAAAAGTACTTTAGAAAGTCAAATGCCCAAAATGTGGCAATTTGAGAAGCCACAATTTTAGAAAGACCATTTTTTTACTATTTTCTTCAGGTAAAACCTGTATATTATTGTTAAATTAAGTCAATGAATTCTAAAACCTGTACTATAAGCTACATTAAGAAAACTGTGAGTCTGATATGGTAGTACCACAGTCACAACACTTTGGGAGGCTGAAGCAGGAGAATTCAAGCCCAGGCTTTAATTAGCAATTTAATGAGAACCTATCTCAAAAGAAAAAAAAAATTTTTTTTAAAGCAGAGTATGTGGCTGAAACTGAATATATAGCTTGATGTGAAGGTCTTAGATTCAATCCCCAGTACCAAAAAGGAGAAAGGGGTCTAAAAAAAACTATGAAACTTCTGAGAATTAACTACAACATCACCATCCTACCACCCTTATTTGAGAAAAACAGGGTATCTTGGAGTAAGGCACTCTAATATTTTCAATAGTATAGGTCATAACCAAGTGTCTGGCTTCTGGCACTAACACTCATTTCTGAGCTTTAATAGGAATTCTGGATCGTGCAACCATCAGACTGGAAGATAGCAGTTATTTTAATATTTAATTCTGCATTTTTAAAAAAATTACTAACTTTTTAAAAAGAAAAGCATCCACTTTGCTTAGCATTTCTTCTGTGTGGGGATGACATGTTCTTTGATTTCATTTATCTTCCTAAGGCTACTCCCTCTCCAGGTGACTTAAACGTGAGGGACATATCTCTTCAGCCCATTGGGCTCTCACCACATACAGGGCATCTGAGTTCATCTGAGAAACCACTCCCACTGCTTCTGCGCCAGCGCTGTGCCCTCTGTCCCCCACCTGTCACTGCTCAACCCTGACTGTGTGCTCACAGGCACCTCACAAGGAAAAAGAGATCGAGACTATCACGTTAGGTAGGCCAACAACTCAATACTCGGACTTTTTACAAGATCTTTTATTATTCTTAGATTACTTCCTAAATGCCTAGAGTTTAAAAATCAGTATCTTTTATTTTAAATAATGGCAAGATTTAAAGCTGGTACATAACAGAGGCATTCTGGGTTTGATTTTAAAGAACCTTACATGGCAAGATAACAGGATTGAGAGCCCTGCAGTGGACCAGGCATTAACATATATTGGACAAAGATAGATGCTGCTGGTAAAGGAAATCCAAAATCTGGGCCCCAGAACAAGGCACCGCATCCCTTCCAGAGCGGACAGTTTATACTCTTCCTCCAGCTTGGGGACTAATCCCTGAACTGGTGACGTGTCCATCCTTGCCCTCTAGGGGGAGCACTCCTGCGCCGCGAACAATTCACAATTGCAGCACCCCACAGGCGCACCTGGGAGCAGGCAGGGACCACGCAAAGGGTAAAAGCCTTGCTTCAGTCTGGCAGACAGTGCATCTTATCACACACACACACACACACACGTGCACATACAACTAAAAGAGTACATTTCAGAAGACTTCTGCTTTTATTAAAATTAAAATGGTCATTAAAAAGAATGCAGTAAAATAATTTAAAAAGTGGAGGAAAAATCTATCTTGGGGGTATTCACATATAATTTATGGTTTACCACAACGTTTAACATTGTTAGTCTACTTCAGATAAGACAAGGAGCTCACTGAGCTCAGCACCTGGATAGTGCCACCATCATGAGCCAACCAAAGCAAGACAGAACACAAGGACTTGAAAACGTGACAGATATATATAAGTGATGCCTACACAAACAGCGTGGACATGCACCATGCTAACACATGGACCAATGAACTATGAAATCATCAGCTGGGGCCTTTGGGAAGGTCTTCTCACCAAGGAGGGAAAGAGACAGAAACGACACCTCAGCCACTGTGGGTGCCACCATGGTATACAGTCCCCCTCACACAGCATGCGATTACTACCCATGGTACTGCTTACTAACCACGTCCACACACACATACCAGAAAAATGTGAGGGACACATCTTTTCAGGCTGCACTGGCAATGTCCCTTACCATGTACTTAAGTTACCTGGGCCTCTTCTACTATGTTTGCTCCTACCTGAACACAGTGGGTTCTCAACAAGTAAATGTTATGGAAGTAATTAACTTCATTCCATGGCAAAAATATCTGGCAAAGTATCTATTTTTTAAATAACATCTGATTTTTTTCTAGTACCAGGGATCGAACTCGGGCCCTTGTGCATCCAAGGTTGGCATGGTACCACTTGAGCTAAATCCCCAGCCCAATAACATCTGATTTTTAATGTACAATGGACCTTTGACTTATAAACTCCATTGTTTCCTAAGGGCTGGTTGTAATTAAGTCTATATAGCTGAGGTCTACACGTTTATCTGGTACACACTATAGATAAGCAGGCGTGAATCTCCCACTAACCTAACCAACCCAAGTTGTTCATGTGTCAAGTGGGTCATAACTTGAGGGTCCACAGTACTAGAATAACACTTTCAATTACTTTATCCTTACAGTTCTCTAATTGTCATTTTAAACTTTAGACAAAACCAAATTCAACAATGGTATCTGTCCTACATGTTCTGTAAAACAGGGCCTATGTCAAAAGATGTGCAATAAACCACACCGTCTTTTTCATGAGAACGCCCCCATCAAAAAAAAGAAGCAGGAAAATTTTAAAGCACCCAAAGGACATGAAAAGCAGAAAAAATTTGATTTTTTTCATGTTAGTATTCCTAAAATAATATATGCTGTAAGGTCAGAAAGCAGACATCACAGAAAATATACACAGAAAATCAATATAAACTTCAAGATTTCCAGAAAATATTTCATTTTAAAATAAGACTATCAAGTTTATAATTTCTAACATAGGTAAGCCAAAATAGGAACTATAATTAAGTATGCTTGTAAAATATAATATATGGCATTCCAAAACTATAGTTTTCCTATTATTTTTTCTAGGGTAATCACTTAAAATTGAGCTAAACTTTCCAAAATTGGTAATAATTTAACCCGTCCCTTTTGAATTAGAACTCATTCAATTAAGTAAATATAGCAGAGCTATGTGGATAGGTTTAATGTTATAGTGCCTACTTATTTTTCACTGAGAACCTGTGTTCCATTTCTCTGTAATTCAATTGATTAAAAGCCCAACAAGATGTGATATTTTGTGATATGATAAAGAGAAATCGTACTAGCTCAGGCATGGACTTTTTAGAACATATGAATCCAATTACAAGTAGCAATACCTCAACTAATGCCTTAAGTGGCTCTGGTATCAGCTATTTTCTACTTGGGAAAGTTGGAGTTCAAAAAGTCTTTCTCCAAACGTGTAGGCAAGTATATGAATATGTTAGGAATTTAGATCCTCCCAAACTTAGACAAAACTCTGCTGCAGCAGATAGTATTTGCAAGAGACTATTTAAAGGACAAAACAAGTAATGAAAATCAAAAGGACAAAATCGCAAGAACATAAGACTAATTTTTGGAATAAAATACAAGGTATAGGATACTTTATAAACAAAGTTTACATTTGAACAATGCCCACTCTCAGAAATAACACAACCCCAAACATATTTGGCAAAAAAAGAATGACTATGAAATTATAACCAATAATACAATTGTTGGGGGCTGGAATATGGCTCCGTGGTAGTCTGTTGAAGCCCTAGGTTCAATTTCCAGCTCTCCCCCCACAAAAAACCATGGAAATAAAGAAAAAATATAGCTGCTAGAGAAAACATTCTTAATCATTTTGTATCAAGAAGGGCCTGTTTATATCTTTTAGCTGTCACTATTTTCAAAAGTTTCATTACATTTTAGAGTGTGTGTGTTCACACACACATATGTGCATGCATGTAGGCAGACGCTCTGTCCTGAGCTATACTCCCAGCCCACTTTAACTTTCTAAAAAACTAAATTAGAAACACTGAACTTACTGACAGAAAATAACCTTACAATCTTCATCCTGTACTTGTGGTGCCTAACATGGATTATGACTACAGTTCTTCAGAGTATTTCATCACCCTCTTGAAAAGTAAACAGCGCAGTTATTTTAATATTTAATTCTGCATTTTTAAAAAAATTTCTGGACTTTTAAAAAGAAAAGCATCCTCTTTGCTTAACATTTCTTCTGTTTGGAGATGACATTTTCTTTGATTTCATTTCTCTTCCTATGGTTTTTCAGAACCTCAGGGAAATTACAGTTATCCTACAGTGAACATCGTTTCCCAATAGTGTAGAACTCAGTAAAGGGAGCATACGCAGTGCCTGCCAAGCACTGTTCACAGCATTAGAAATCATAAAGCCATAATCCAGAGCCAAAGCTGCCATACGGGGGTAAGTATCACTCAGGAAAGCCCTCTGAGACTCTCTTGACTCGAGAGGGCCTCAAAATATATTGCACAGAGGACTCCCTTGATTTACAGTAGTCAGCAAAAGCCAGTGAAAAAACTCCACAGCTCTAAATTATCATTCCAGCTGCACATTAATCTGTCATTTGCTAATGGTGGACCCTTACACCCATTAAGCCCTATGGGTTTCAATTTTCTTCATTCATGAAATGAAAATATCAATGCCGACCCAATGGTCTTGACAGAGTAGTTGTAGGTATTAAATAAGGTACTTAATGTGAACTCACTTTGGGAAAGGAGAGCAAATAGAATACACATTGATTTTGTCATAAAGGTACATAAAACAGTTTTACTGTGGGGTGGTGGAAGGGCAGGGCCTTAGAGAGAAGAAATCCAAACTACAGTGGGTCAGAATAGATGGCTGGGCTAGGCTCCAGTGAGAAGCAACTGACCACTTAAGCGCTAACTCTGCTCCTTCCCCCAGGGCCTCTTGCTCAGAGTGACCCAGGGCATGACAAGACCAACTGAGCACACAGCAGATACAGTACTAATGAGAAGAGTACCGCTGGGCATAGTGGAGAAACTGAGGAAGAACTGCCTCGATTATCAAGACAGCCTAGACTACACTGAGACCCTGTCTCAAAAAACTGAAAGGGGGGGCTTAATTACACTATTCAGAGTGGGATCAAAAACAGATATGATAAAATTTGAAAGTCAACAATCAAATCTTGCTCATTAGCAGAAAAATCATGCTAAAATATAAGGTTAATTTTGTATTTAAAGATTTTCAAAATTAAAATAAGCCTGCATCAGGTTCTTTGGGAAAAGTACCGATTCCAGATTCTGAACAGGAATAATGAACAGATCTTCCTTGCATATGGAAGCAATGAAGGAACCCTGCCAAGACTACATCGAAAGGACCCATAGGCCAAACAGGTCCTCCACTGCCCAGTGTCGGGGCACCATGGCTTAAACACATCAAAAATATGTAATTACATGAGTTCATAATGATTCCAAAATAAAAAAGGTCACCAGGGTGGTCTGGAGCCATATCATTAAAAACCAGTGTGGTGGATTAACTCACGGTCCACTTGCAACACCCAGCTGAACTGAATCAGCGTGGTCCAGGCAAGGAAGACCCACCTGAGGATTGTTGCCAGTGGCATAAAAAGAGATCTGGAGAGGAAGCTCATTTGATTTTCTAGGAGAAGCTTGCCTGGGCTGGTTTTCTTGATGCGATCTTAGCTGATGGAGGAAGGAGGAAGGGACAAGGACGAGGGGGAAGAGCTCTAGGCTTCACTGACCCTGGAAAGGGCTGCTGCTCTCTGCTCTCATCAGGGCAGCTCTGATCTTCACCGTGAGTGTTGCTTCCTGGCCCCAGTGCAGATCCCTCCCGCTGGGGATACAGATCCTTCTTCCCACCAGCGCAGGTCTTCTGCTTCCACCACTGGTCTTCATGCCTTCCGGGTGCAGATCTCAATGTGGACAGACATGAGCTCTAGGCCATGGGCTCCAGCCCCCTGGCTGCACTTGTGAATGGCCTTGGCACTAAGCTTTTAGCTGGACTTGTGTGGGACATTGCTGTGGGATCCAGAGCCTTGAATTCTTTGGACCTCTAGTGTGTGGCTAATCTCTTGCACTCCTCCATATTTGATTTTCTGGGTATTATCAAATAATCCTATAAATTATGTGTCCTATAATAAATCTAATTCCCTTGTGAAACCCTGACTACAACAAAATTGGTGACAATGGTGGGATTCAAACCCATGAGGACACTGAGCAGCTATTTACTGCATTGTTGCCTGGTCACATGGCTTAAGCTTAAAACCCTCAAAAAATCAAATTGGAAAGGTTTTGAAAGATGGACTAAAGAGGCAGCTCTGATACACTCTAACTATATGGGAGACTGGTAAGAGTACTGATGGAAATGCTGCAGCTGGGACAAGGCTCAGGAGGCCTCTGATGAGGGCTACGCTGACTGCTGGATCCCATGCAGTGTGTGTTGTGCATTGGCAAGAACTGGAATGTATTTCACTTGCATTTAGAGACACTGCCTACATGGCAGAAAAATTTCAATGCAGTATATCGACAGGATCATGGCACGATTACTGCTGGGGGATTTGACAGGATCTATGTGGGAAATTAAGAGTGGAAAAACAGAAGGCTGATTTTGAAGCATTTAGCAAGAGACTCCAATGGAGGCATGGATTGTAGGGATGAAACTCAACATGTTGTTGAGAAGGAAGAAAATAATGGAAAAAGAACCTGCAACCTTTTACTTGAAGGGAAGAGTACAGTTGAGATGCAGGAGATCCCTTGAGGTGTCATTTAGTTTTGCCCCACCTACTGTCAAAATTAATGGGAAGCAGTGCCAGGCTCAAGCCTCTAATCCCAGCACTCGGGAGGCAGAGGCAGGAGGATTGCTGAGTTCGAGGCTTGCCTGGGCTACATAGTGAGCTCAGAGCCAGCCTGAATTACAAAGTGAGACCCTGTCTCAAAAAAAAAAAAAAAAAGAAAAAGAATGGGAAGCAAAGATTTTAATGTAGTGATAGGATGTAAGACTATTTTTGACTTGCTAAATTATGTATATAAATAGAAACTCGGAGTTTTAAGATTTGAAGCCATAATGTGGAAGTGTAATAAACATTCCATATATATACTTGTTAATGTAAATCTGAAGTGACTAGGATATGTTAACTTTTCACAAATTTGCCACTAGAAACTATGGCTTAAGGAAGTTATGTCTGGTTATCAAGTGGACTGGGGGTAGACTATGGTGAATTAACTAACGGGCAGCTTGGAATGCCCAGCTGAACTGAATCAGCATGGTCTGGGTATGGAAGATCCACATGTGGACTGTTGTCAACAGCCATAAAAAGAGAACTGGAAGGGAAGATGGAGGGTTGTTGATTTTTCTAGGAGCAGCTTGGTGCAGATAGTTCTCCTGATACAAACTGAGCCATTCTTGGAGGAGCAGCTCGGGGCCTCGAGCTGCTGAGAGGCTGCAGTTCCCAGCAGGAGCGTCACCTCCGGCCCCAGTGCCGATCCCTCGGCTGCCGGCTGCCGCACAGACCCTTCACCCCAGCAGTGCAGGTTTCCTGCTTCCGTCACTGGCCTTCCGGTCTTCCGGGGCAGATCCTCCAAGTGGACAGGCGCGAGCTCCAGGCCAGGGGCCCAGCCCACCGCTGGACTCTCGGAGGACACGCCCTTGGCTCTTAGCTCTCAGCGGGACTTGGGCGGGGCCCTGCTGCAGGAGCCAGAGCCTTGGCTGCTTCTCTGGGCCTCTAGTGTGCAGCTGATCTCTTGCATTCCTCCGTATTTGATTTTCTGGCTAACTACTATAAAATAATCCTGGGCCAGAGATTTAGCTCAGTGGTTCGGGCACCTGCCTAGCAAGCACAAGGTCCCTGGTTTCGATCCCCAGTAACCACATACAACAGTACCGGGCATGGTGGTTCTTGCCCACAGGCAATCAGTACCACATACCACAAATGCCAGCCTTGGTGGCTCACACCTATAGTCCCAGCACTCGGCAGGCAGAGGCAGGCGGATTGCTGAGTTCGAAGCTTGCCTGCACTACACAATGAGAGCAGGGCCAGCCTGAACTACAGAGCAAGACCCTGTCTCAAAAAAATAATAATAATGTGTCATACAATAAATCTAATTTCCTTGCAAAACCCTGAGTATAGCAGCCAATAAGGACAACTGATCATTTATTGGGTGTCTCCAACCCCTCTGGATAAGCAAATGTAACCTTTATAATCTTTCTTTTTAAATGTGTTTTTAGCTAATCCTTAAAAGAACTAAAGAATTAGATTGTCATTGCTCTGTGAATTCTAAAAACATAATAGTCTTCAACAGACGCTGATACTACATAAAGAAATAAAAATATGCTTTTTTAAGGGAAGTACCCAAGAACAGCTATGAAGTGCTTGTGTCTTCATCCACTCCGCAAATCAAGACTGGACATGATCAAGTCTTTAAACTCTAATGTATAGGAAATGAAAGGATGAAAGAACACTTTGGGAATGCAGTTAAATTCAAACTATGAAAGAAACATGAGACCACAAATGACCCAGTGTCCACACTTACAGAATGGGACTCAGGGAGAGGAGACAGACAAAACACACGTGCACATACACATGGTAGAAGAGGGGAGTACAGGCAGAGATAAGGAAAGACAGACATAAGGGAGAGGAGAGAAGAGAAAGATATAAGGAAATAAAGACTTAGGAGTCAAACTATAATATACTGACTTTATTTGCATCTTGAGTGGTACAACTGGGAAAATCTGAATGTTGATATATATCTGAATTAGTGATTAATATTAAACACAAAAATGATAGTAGTTATTTTTAAAAGAAGCAATCACAAAAACATAAAAAATATAGCTGAAATAATAATACTCTGTATTTATTGAACATATGTTGGCCATCTTCTCAGCAGGTAATTCCTACTCCTCTTCAAAGGAAAGGAACTCAGCTGTACTCTCGGATGGTTCCCCTGCTCACAGCCCTGCCGCCCTATGGCCCAGGCAGCACTTCCTACTGGTCTAGCACACTGTCCAATGCCTGCCTCACCAGGCTCCTGTCTGCAGCCAGGCCCTGGCTCAGAAGCAGAAATGTGGGCTAAACCTGCCACTGCACCCCACTACAGGGGTGCCTCTGCGCTGCAAACAGCACGTAATCAGCTCCGCGAGAGTAATGATTAGAAGGACAGAGATCATTAGATGCCAATGCCAGTTTCTCTGATGTCCAAGATCAGACACCAAGTGACCTGCTTAAAGCCACTGTTCCAGGGCTGTTTCTGATTAAGGACAAAAGTGCTCTCAGGCTCCAAGGAGTTGAGAAGTGGTTTGTGAAGTTGGTACTTAGCTTTGTATTGCTTCAGAAACTCCACGACACCTTCGGCTCCCTCCCCACAGCACCCCGAGCCACAGAAGCCATTTTCTCACTTGCCATCCTTGTCTTTTTTGGGGGGGGCAGGTGGGGGCCTGGGGACAGAAACCAGACTCTTCTGCACAACAAATAAGCACTCTTCCACTGAGCTACACATCCAGCCCTTACACTTTTTTATAATATCTGCAGAACTAAAACAAAACCCTTAGATGAAAAGAGGAAAAGCAAGTGTAGGGTATAACGAATTCATCTAGTATCAAAACACACAGCACTCACCTTCTAGAAACACACAGGCTAAACCGAAATAGTTGAAAATGACAAATCAAATCTCATCTTTCTGCACCTCAAATCCATATACATTTTGTATCTTAGTTTTAATAAGGAAAAACAAGAGATTGAATCATGATTGCCTACAGGAAGTGAAAGATGAGAACAAACCAGTTCAATCACACCATTCATGAATTACAAAATATTTGATCTTCTAGAACTAAGAGCCTGTCTTCATTAGAAATTGATTCACTTTTGAAAATACTTTATAACATCATACTTCTACACTAGGAATGAAAAACATACTTTTTAAATATATATTTCAGAGAGTACCAGATATTAACATTTTTATCCTTCCTAAATAATTCCCCAATATATTTAAACATGTACATTTCTTATTTGGAAACTTATCCAAAATATGCCAATGTTTACAGGCTTCAAACTATAAATACTAATGATAAATATTATGTACTGATAACTATATGCAAACAATCCTAAAATTAAGTGTTCATTATTCTCATAGATTAAGAAACAGGTTCAAAGAGAAAAGTTTATTAAGTCCATTAGGTCCCAAAACCAGACCTAAGGGATGTGCTCTTTCTACCACACAACACTGCTTTCCATCCCATTTCTGTACATCCTTTCCTGTATCTCCTCTGTCACTTTATCATCACAGGAGAATATCTAAAGATATACTTTATATATCTAAGACATAATTGTCGAAAGAGAATATCTGATCCCTTACATAACAAATTCATGCCTAAGCTACCTTTGGGGACATATTTCAGGAAATGAACAAAAATTTTACATTGCTGGGCCAGAGGGTTAGCTCAGTGGTTCTGGCGCCTGCCTCGCAAGTGCAAGGTCCTGAGTTCGATCCCCGGTAACCACATATAATGCTGGGGGTGGAGACTCACGCCCACCAACAATCAACACCGCATACCACAATGCCGGGCGTAGTGGCTCACGCCTGTCATCCCAGCACTCAGGAGGCAGAGACAGGAGGATTGCTGAGTTCGCGGCGGCTTGCCTGGGCTCCATAGTGAGCTCAGGGCCAGCCTGAACTACAAAGCAAGACCCTGTCTCAAAAAAAAAAAAATTTTACATTGCTGAGAATTAAATGTTTTATAGGTGTTCAGTGAGATTATGTAATCTCCACATGAAAAATCTTCTAAGCTAAAATTGCCACAGCTAAGGGGTGGGGATGTAGCTTAGTTGAGGCCTGTGCAAAGTCCACACTGTGAAGTATGAGGTAAAGGGTAAGCAAACAACTCCAAAGAGATGAGGAGTCAGCCACCTGCCTGAGCATGCTTGGCTTTATCTGAACAAGCAGCAACGCTGTGTCAACCTATACTCGGGATTAAATGTTCGTGAAACCTCATTACTGATCCACTGGCAGAGGAAACAAGATTTAAAAAGCTCATGTTATCCTTTTACGTTTCTCAACATTTCTGGAGCCTCCCTTCTCTCTCCATTTCCTCCTCCCTCCTAATAACCACTCTTCCATCAATACCTATGTCAACCCTTCTCCACCTCTACCTGAAATGACTTGCCTCAAGTGAAGTCAATTTTTAAACATGTGAAACTGCTTTTAAGAAATAGGACCACATCACTACAGAGCAAACCAAAACAGAGCCCTGCATCACAGGCAAGCGAGCGTGCTTCAACCTACCTTTGGTGCGCTTCAATGCTAAAGGGTGTACTTTCACAAATTTCACAAAGTTTTCAAGACTCATTTGGAAATCAGCTATTTCAACATATAGTCCATTTCTGCATGGGAAGAGCAGGAAGCAGAACAAAAATTTAGCTCCTAGACAGCCATAATATGTAGTATCATGAGCAAGGCTTAACAATGCTTTTGCCATATGGAATAGTTTTCTCAATTCCCACTTGACAGTGCTGTGAAGCCTTCTTTTGCCTCTATGGAATTAGAACAAACCCCAGTGTCCTGTCAACAGTTTCATCACATGGGGTCCAGAGACATTTGAGAAGCAGAGTGAACGAGGCTACTGTGGACAAAGGAATGATGGAATGAAAGGGAACAGAAGGGACACCCAGGCTCTGGGCTATGACACAGGCAGCGCTTGAAAGGAAAGGAGAAGAGGCCCAGAAAGAAGTGCTGAGATGGATTACTAATGGCGAAAGGCTCTACCTTCCCATGCAGTCCCCTGCAGCAGGGTCACTGGTTCATCAGGTGCCAGGAGGTAGAGCATGGCCACACCTAATCTAGTGCACTGGTAAAAACAAGTGACAGAATACTGGTGCACACATTTCCTTAAACCATTGTGCGGGCACTTTATTTCCTGTCACAAAGTTTTATTATCTCTTAATATACATGGCATGATACAGAATTATATTCAGAAGTTTTGGACATGGAACCAGCTAAGTATGAGGTAAGGAACCAAAGTCATTGTCACCCAGCTCTCCTCAGCTTTTGTTTCTTTTAAGAACACATTTCTCTCAATTCTCAGGCAAGAATTCAGATATTCAAGAATTCAGGAATGTCTCCCCTGCCCACATCATCCCCAACAAAAATATTTGCCTATTAACACAATCTTACTGCAACCAAATAGAAACAACTGCCTGGTTATAAAAATAATAACCTTCAAAGCATATCGGTTGTCCTATCTGAACTAGACTACACCATAACCCAGCTGTGCAGTATGTGCCTCTACCTCATAAACCTCAAGGATCAATTCCCCTGGGACACTCTGGTCCAATATGTTCCAGGAAACCCAGTTCTCTCTTCCATGACAGCCTCCCTCAGCCTTTTCTAAAGAGCCCTCTGCAGAACCAATGGGTGGCTTCCTCTCTGAGTCCTACCAGCAGATTAATTCCAGAAACCTTTTCCAAATCCAAACAGTAAACACTATCCACATTAGTCAATGTCCTACTAAATTCTAGGTTCTACTATACATGCTGAAGAATTTAATTTAGGAAAGCTAAAAGAAAATTTAGATGCCTTTATTCTCCACATCTGTTTACAACTATTTCCTGAAATGTATATTTAAAAAGAAAAAACTAGGGCCGCAGATTCAGCTCAGTGGTTCTGGCACCTGCCTCGCAAGCACAAGGTCCTGAGTTCAATCCCCAGTAACCACATACAACAAGGCTGGGCATGGTGACTCACGCCCATGAGCAATCAATACCACATACCACAGTGCCAGGAGTGGTGGCTCATGCCTGTAATCCCAGCACTCGGGAGGCAGAGACAGGAGGATTGCTGAGTTCAAGGCTTGCCTGGGCTACATAGTGAGCTCAGGACCAGCCTGAACTACAAAGCGAGACCCTGTCAATAAATAAATAAATAAATAAATAAATAAATAAATAAATAAATAAATGCCCATAAAGATTAAATGATCTGCAATCTTAAAGAGTTAAACAGTAATTTCAGGTTTCCTAGACACAACCCTAAGCCTACCACTAACCACTCTGTAGTAAACCTTCTAAGATTTCCATTTGCACGCCCAATTATTTGCCTGGTCTAGATAAAAGAATTTCTTTGAAAACACTCCCTTGTTTTTAGCAATTAAAACTTAAATCCCCATAATAACAGCCTGGTAATAGTATAAACTTTTGATTATGCTTAAATGGGTTAAAACCTATATGCTTAACATCAGTAAAGAAAAAAGACAATTCAATGACAAGAAAATATGTGTTAAAATAATTCAAAACTTACTAAGTAAAATAGAAAAATGGATATTGGATGAAATTTTAAAACTACTATGTATATAAAAAAGCCTAAAAAAAAAAACCTGAGGACTTCAATATTTATTTATCTCTTAAGTCTACATTTCAAAATTTTGTGTTTTAAGAAAAAAAGCAATCCTTTCCAAAATCCATTATATACTGTAACTTCATCTCAAACAATTTTCCCATCCATCTTGAGAAATTCACTCAATACTATACATTTAACATTGCCTGTCCACCTTCCTCCAGTACATCCAAGTTTGACCAACTCAGAAAACCAACTGGATGCCAAAGTCAACAGAAAATGCCTAGGTGAAACTACAAGATGTATCACTGCCCAGAAGCACCTCAAACCTTAATTTCAGTTTCAATTTAAAGTTGAAACACAACAATTATTTGAATATTCCTTCTATATATATTCAGAAATAAAAGACAGCTGCAGAAACAGAGCTGGGAAGAATCCAAGGGGATTTCAACTTTACTGGCTTTGCTGAAACTCTTTGGGACACACGAAAATTGCCTAAGCAGTCCAGCTAGCATGGTCAAGGAAGTAAACAGTGAAATTTCAAACAACCAACACATGCTTTCCAACTACCCTTTATGGTGCTTAGGATCAAACCATCTCTTTCAGAGTTCCACTCCCTGCTTTGGAGTCTAAAAGTTACCACTGACAGAAGACAAGATTCCTGTCCCCAAGAAATTCATATTTGAATTCTGAAAATCAGTCAAGTAAAATGTTTAATGTATTCTATAGTGGTTCCCGAATGTAGCCTATGGACTAATGCCAGTCCATGATACATTTTCAACCTATGCTTTGGCAAAATGAGAAAAAAAAAGATATTAAAGTATTCACATAGAAGAGTACTTTGCTGTTTATTCTAAGCACATGACCTTCGTACATTTTAGTGTGTAAAATGCCTTTTTTACTTTTTTTTTTTTTTTGAGACAGAATCTTGCTTTGTAGTTCAGCCTGGCCCTGAGCTGACTATGTAGCCCAGGCAAGCCTTGAACTCAGCAATCATCCTGCCTCTGCCTCCCAGGTGCTGGTATTACAGGTGTGAGCCACTATGCCTGGCTAAAATGTCTTTTTTAAAATGATTATAAAACCAGGTAATAATTTACTCAATGTAAGGTTCTTATTTTCAATATATAACCTTGGCCATCAGATATCAACCTCAAGTTTTTACTATTCTATAAAGAATTTGGAGATACTCTGAACTCTGGCATGAGAATGTGTAGATGTAAATAAGTTCTAGAATGTATGATAGATTTTATGAAATAAGAAATATTCAAAGGGAATGTGGTAGAGCAAAGTAATGAGGGGAAAGAATATAAATGATTTGGAAAGAAAAAGAAAGAACATATTTATGGTGGGGGTTGTGAGGTAGGTAGGGATATGGGTAAAAATGAGAATTAACTCATGTCATATACTGGTACAAATTCCCCAATGTTGAGCGTGATTGTGAGCTGTATATAAAATGTACCAATAAAGAATTCAATTTAGAAAAAGGAATTTGGGAAGTACGAACCTGCATATGCCTACTCACTCTTTCTCAGACCAAAAAATTATGTACACCAAGGAACATGTTGTCCTTAATACTCAATACAGCTTCTGAAACACCAAACTGCCAACACTCACCGTTTATCACTCACTGCTCATGAAATGTATTTATCCCACTAATCTCATGGTACAACCTACCATAACCCACTTCTGTGTTTCTTCAAAGACTTCAAATTTGGTTTCATCCTCCCTGTCAACCCCCACTCGCCATCATATTCTATCACTTTCTATCCTACTTCATTCAGAAGTCTTAAGGAGACTTTGACACCAGTCTGCAGCCAACTAATAAGGAAGAAAATCTATAAATGTTACTAAGCAGACCAGGAAAGCTGAGTAAGAGGCTGTATAACCAGAAGCAACACCAAAAATGACACTGTAAAGCAGCTATCACAAGGACAATCCGCCTACAGACAGAGAGCACCTCAGCACCTCCAGGATAGACTTTTTCATTCCTCTTAGGCCTCTCAGGGCCCACAATCTCCCCTCTGCCTGTTTAAGACCGGTACATCCTTTGTCCACTGGCTTCTCTGTCAGGAAATACAAAAGCTTTTCCTAGATGTTCTCAACAGATGAGCAACTCTGCTTTCCCCTTCTCAGCCAAGCCTACAAACATAACTGACCTCTGCTTACAGAAACTCCAGTCTACTGTTAATCCCTTCTTAGTGTTAACAACCACCAAATAACTTCCTGGTTGCCAAAATCAAAAGGCTCTTTTTCTGTCCTAAATCTGCCTGACCTTCCTTGCAAGATTTGCAATACTAAGACTGCTTACTCAAAATTCTGTTTTGCAATTTTACTCCAGAATATGCACCAAAAGAAATAAAAATAGGTATTTAAAGATATAAAATATACACAAAATGTTCACTATGGCATTTTTTACATAAACCAAAAAGTGGAAATTGAATATCCCTCAACGGGTGAGTAAATAAACAACCAGCAGCATTTCTACACAGTAGATTGCTCAGCCATAAAAGGAGTTAAGTTCTGACATAGGCAACAGCATGAAGGTTGAAAACACCGCTGCTGTGACTTGAGCAGCTTGTCCCCACCTAAACTCGTGCATCTAGGGCCACACCCTCAGGAAAGGATCATGGCATCTTGCAGGAGTGAGTTCTTACTCTCAAGGGTTTAGATGAGTTACCACAGAGCAAGGTATAAAGGGAGCTCAGCTTCTCAGCTCTTGTCTGCTTCCTCTTCATTCATGGGTATGCATCCACTTCCTTTCCAGTACCCACCATGAGCTGATGCAGTCATCAACTGGCCCACACCAAATATAGCTACCTCATCTTGTACTTTCCAGCCTTCAAACGATAAAGCAAAACAAACTTCTCTTTACAAATCACTGAGTCTCAGATGTTCTGCCATAACAACAGAAAATGAACTAAGACAATTACACTAAGAAAAAAGTGCCAGACATGAAAGGCTATTATATGATCCATTTATATGAAATATCCAGAATAAGAAAATCCAGAAAGACAGAATGCACAGACTAGTGGCTAGCAGGAGCTAAGAAATGGGGACCTGTGAGTAATTAATGTATGGAATTGCCATTTGAGGATGACTAAAAATTTTGTAGTTAAATAGTAATAGCCACACATTGTGTCAGTCACGGCAAATTTTATCTTATGTATATTTTAGTACCAAAACCAAAACAATGAAAACACCTCCAGCCTCTCTCAGATTCCTACTATAAGTACTCTGTTCCTCTTCTCTTTCCCTGAGTAACTTCTTTCTCTTTCAATCCTGAAATACAAAAATTTCTCCAAATTATCCTCATTCCATATTCTCCCATTTGAAAGATACCATCTACACCCACACCACTTCAACTGTCCACTCTAGAAAGGCAACTCAGCTCCACAGCAATTTGGCAAAATTTTTCAGGAATGAACCAAATAATAGTTGAGGCTCTGCTTATCCCATGGTTTTGATGTAGCTATTCAACCGACTCACCCTTTCTGTGGCAGCAGCCAAAGACAATGAACAGGTGTGGCCATGCCCCAAAACAACTGTATTTACAAAAACAGGTGCCAGGTAGATTTGGCCTACGAGATATAATTTACCAACCCTGCCCGCCCCCAAAAAATATATATATACCTACATTCCCAGTCCTTTTCTATGTAATACATTTCCTCTGCAATATTAATAAAGAAAACAATAGCTATCAATGCCATTAAAAATTTGTTCAGAACCCACCATATTCGGAGAACCGTGGTAGGACACAGCAGTAAAATATAGCTACTGCCCTTCAGACACAACTAAAAGTCATTGCTACTAGCTGCAGAAGCAAACATTTGGTTCTCCTCTCATGATCTTATTCCTTCCTACCTCTGATATGAGGTACTACTTACCTTAAGAAGCATACCTTTAATACAAAAAGCAGATTCTAATAAAATATGCAAATATCTAGACTTAACAGCAATGATATCAAAACTCATGAAAGTCAAATCAAGACCTTAGAGAACCTTTAAGAAAGCCTAAGGGTCACAAAACGAAATCTGAAAAGACCTTAATTTTCTTAGCCCAAGGGCAGATCCTATTAGTCCATAATAGACCACCAATAGCACTCGCACCAACAATAGTGATCTCAAGTGAAAATAAGAGAGGTGACATGGTTTGATTCGAAAACAAGCCAAGAGAAAATGAAAGTTTCCAGTAGCTCAATGAATAAAGGAAACACAACGATGGCATGTGTTTCCCTCAGGGGAAGAAAAGGAGGGGAAAGTTCTAAAGCAACTAAATTCAAATCATCTATCAGGATAAGCATGAGTGTGAGGTCATCTGGGGGTGTTCTTGAGAACCACTGAGATTAAACATTACATTAAACCTACTAAATGTTTTTCAAAGCCACACCTACTTGTCAAGCATAGTGGCACAAACCTATAATTTTAGTCAGCACTCTGGGAGATTGAGGCAGAAGGATCAAAAGTTCTAACCTACACTGGCAACTTAGCAACTTAAGGAGAACCTGTCTCTAAATAAAAAAATAATTTTTAAAATGCTTAAAGGCCTGGAGATAGAGCTTAGTGCAAAAGCCCTGGGTTCAATGCCCAAAAACACCAACACAAAAAACGAAAAACAACAACAACAACAAAAAAGGCAAGTCTACTGTACTTCCTATTCTCAAACATTAACAAAAGATAAAATACCTCCTCGGGTGCTAAATCCATTTATCCATTCCACCCAAATTGCCTGCTTTGGGGTATACGTAGTTTCCTAGTAGAGAGCTTGCCTAACATGCCCAATGCCTTAGATTCAATCCCCACCGCCACAGAGGCAACATCCACATACTGAATTCAGGACCCACTTTTGTTCAAGTATAAAGAAAATGGGAATCGTAGGGAAGCCCAAGCACCCCGGAGACATACCTAGTAAGGGAAAACTGCTCTTTCTTGTGAGACTGGTGAGTGTCAGTATCAGAGCACACAACTCAGGAGGCAGTTCCCTAGGGCAATCAATACCTTGTTGTTGCATGCTTTATGAACACATGTGCTGACAGCTTTGGTTTCATACTATCTTTCCATAAAGTAGAAGGCCTTTAAGACACAGACAGTATTTCTCTCTGGAGCTAGAAAATGTGTTACCTACCCAGAAAAATAAAAATGTCTCCCACAAGGCACAGGCTGGGCAGGCTCATTAGCAGACTGCTTATAAAAGATAAAGAGGAGCTAGGGGGCTGGGAGCTGCACCTGCCTCACAAGGGCAAGGTCCTGAGTTTCATCCCAAGGTCCTCAGATTGATCCCTCTCTCAAAAGAAAGATAAAGAGATTTCCTACCCGGGCAAAGCAGCACACAGCCGTAGGCCTAGCCACTTGTGAGGCTGAGGCAGAAAGATTACTTGAGCTCATGAATTAAAGAACTGGGAAACACAAGAGATCATAGCTCAACAAATATATATATACCAGGGTTTCCTAACCTCAAGGTTTCTCAACTGTGATTACATACACACAGCACAGGCAAAATCTACCTAAGCTCACGACTATGTCACCTCCATGTGCCTCGTTGCGGGGGGGAGTACAAGAGAATATTAAGAAAAAAGAACTGCAGCAAGCATGCAGTTTGTGAATCCTACTGTGCTGTGAGCAATAAAGCCCTTTTTCTCTCACCCACAAGCACTTTATCTTTCTGCCATCATCATCATCCATGAAACCACATGTGGCTAACCTGTTACCCTGTAAGTGGAGGAAACCTCAGGACTCCCACAACCCCTGACAGTGTCTTTCTCCCTGACTAGGTCCACACAAACAGGACCATAATTTGTATCTGCACTTTGACTTATAGGTCTCCTGTAGCCATGATTACATTTTGAAAGATTCCACTGTATGCTACAATAAATAGGTTTATCGATATTGATCAGTATTATAGATTGAATTTCAAAAATCCCCCAAAGACCTCATGTGTTCAAAGGTACAGCTCTTGGAAGATGAGTGGTACCTAGAGACAGTATATCCTTCAGCTGTATCTGTTAAGATTCACTAGAGGAATAGATTTAATTACATATATATGAATAAAATATATAAGGATTTACAACAGTAGCCCGCAGAGTCAGGGGTAGAAGAATGTAAAAAGGCCATCTGTGTACTAGAGAGCTTGAAGACCCAGTCAGAGGTCTGCAGCTAGGAGCTCACTGCAAAAGTTCATGAAAGTCCATCTTGGGAAGCCAAAGCAACTGCACTGTAGAGTATGTACTGAAATCCTGAAGAGAGCCATCTAGAGGCAACAGCAAAGACTGGAACTCTAAAGAAAAGACAGAAGTAAGATTTCCTTCTTCTCTCCCTTTCTATTGATCCAGGCTACTAGGCTATTGGCTGGTGCCATCCACACTCAGGATGGGTCTTCCCTCTTCAGTAAATCAATCACCCAGTCATGCCCAGAAGTGTGCTAAACCAATCAACTCAGAGTGTTTTATTCAAGTTAATATCACAGCTAACTTAGTGCATTAGTGGATTAATCAATCAATAAATCCATAGCTAAATGTGCTGTTAGGAGATGGGATCTGGTCAGAAGAGAAGATTCATTAGGGGCAGGACCCAGAACAGTAGATCTCCCTCTCCAGTTTCTCCATTCTGCTTCTTGCCAACCATGATGTGAGCAGCTTTCCTCCACAGTAGGCACTTCCATCATGCTATTTCTGCATCTGAGTCTGCCAACTGAACTGAATTGTCTAAAAACCAACAGCCAAAATAAACCTCTCCTTCTTTTTTTAAGTTGTCAGTGTCAAATATTTTGTCCCATTGATGAAGTGACTAACAATCTGTGAAAATTGCTAATAGAACCTACATATACTGTACCTGCAAAATTCTAATTTATTTTGGAAGTAGTGTAAAAATGCAATTTCAAACAAAGGGAAAACAGGAATGTAAATCAGTATAGCTGCTATGGGAATCAGAATGGAGGCTCTTCAAAAACCTAAACATGCAACCACTGTATGATCCAGCTGTACCAGTCCTCCTTACATACTTAAAGGAATTAAAGTCAATACACTATAAAGACACGTACATACCCATGTTGTTATAAAACTGGCAATAGGTGAATTATGGAATCAGCAACAGATGACTGGATAAAATAAATGTGGCACATACACACAATGGAGAAGGATTCAGCTATAAAGAAGAATGAAATCATGTCATCTGCAAGAAAATGGATGGAGCCAGAGACCATCATGTTACATGAACTAAGCCAGACACAAAATGACAAGAATCACATTTTCTCTCATATGTGGAATATTTTTTAAAAGACATGATAGAAGGGAGACTATTAGAAAAGGGAACAGGAGTAGGGGCAAGGAGAGGGTAAGAGAGGTAATAGAGGATAGGTATATAATGATCACAATGATATATGTATATACAAATAAACCACCAGAAAAGCCATTATTCTGTATGATTAACAATGTACTCATAAAATGGGATACTGAAAAGATAACATTTTAATGAAAGCATATAAAAATAAAGTCCCCTTCTAAGAAACGGGAAATTAATTTTAAAAGACTACTGAAGGGGCAAGTGAAAGACTTTTTCACTCTGCATTAAGAACATGTTAGACATGACCAAGCAATACATTTTGCACTATAATCAAATCCAGTGCTCAAGTACAATACATATACAATATTACCAAGCATCAATGGAGCATTTCCTAAGTTTAATCAGTGGGTATATATAAGTACTCTCCATAAATATCTTTTACTATTCACCCTTGAAGTTTAGAAAGAAAATTAATATGAAGTCAAAGAAAGGATCTCCTTAAATTCACATATAGTAAATGTTTTAAAGGACACAGTACGTAAAAATGAAGTAAACATTCTTCAGGAAAGTAAGTCACTATGTACAAAATCACCTAACCTAGATTCTGTGTAACTCAGTTCTACATGACTGAACACTAAAATGATATGCTGGAAAGCAGACTTATTTCAATAAGTGGGTTTATGTAAACAGTTCGGTCACTACTTAAAGGAAGTCACAGATTTGGCAAGAAAACTTTGCTGGCTTGCCAAAGTCTACGTTTGGCACAGTGGTGCCCCACTGCCAAGAACATCACTGGTAATCAACTCTCTATCCCATAGGATTATCTTCCAAGGTACCTTCACTTGCTCATTCCACAAACATCAAGCTCACACAGGAATGCTTAGTGGTACTGAGCACCTTGGTTCCTTTAGTCTGTGAATGCTGGATTCCAGAAATTCCTCAAGGAAGAAAGAAAAAGGTAGCAATGTGAATTACAGAGTGATCTTAGACAAGGGTGAAACCTTAAGGAAACCAGAATAATAAGTAAATGAGACAAAGAGGGAGGGAGGGAATAAATAAGGGAGGGAAGGAGGAAAAAACTGAAGAAGTGACCCAGTTAACTTCAACCACAAAACTAAGAGGAAAATATTAGTTCTGATGTTCAATGAGTGAAAGCCACACAAAGCTCTGGAGGTGAGGAGGGGACTGGATAAGGGAACAGCATAGCAGCAGAGTCACTTTTGGGACTTTCTAATTTTATAGCAGTCATCTCTAAATGTTGACATTATTCAGGTAGATGACAGGCACACATCTCTCACCTATATCCTAAGCACTCATCTTACGTAGCTTGTGGTTTTTTTATCTTGAAAGGTATGCTCTCACTACAAATTTGAAAGGAATAAAATAATTCACTTTCCTTCTCGGAAAACTGAAATGACTGTATTTCTGGGCATGAAAATAGCATCCCACCTACTCCAAAACTAGATTGAACTTAATTTTTCCAAATCTTGGGCCGGAGGGTTAGCTCAGTGGTTCCGGCGCCTGCCTCACAAGCGCAAGGTCCTGAGTTCCATCCCGGTAACCATATACAATGCTGGGTGTGGTGACTCACGCCCACCAGCAATCAATACCACATACCACAGTGCTGGGCGTGGTGGCTCATGCCTGTAATTCCAGCACTCGGGAGGCAGAGGCAGGAGGATTCCTGAGTTCGAGGCTTGCCTGGGCTACATAGTGAGCTCAGGGCCAGCCTGAACTACAAAGCGAGACCCTGTCTCAAAAAAAAAAAAAAAAAAAAGAACTCCAAATCTTCCCTTATTTCTGGTCATTATACCTCACTCATTACAACGTGCTATTGTCTCCTTCACTCCCTTCCCTTACAGCACACTTATGTGCATCTCTGTCTCAGGTCTTCTGCATCCATTCTTTTACTACTCACATTCACCATGCATATCTACACCTTAAAGTACATCCCCAAAACACTTTTCTGTCTCTCTTTCATTCCTCCTATACTGAGTATTTATACACAACAGAGAATGAAATCTGTCATTTTATAGTTATCTGCTATCCAATGCCTAGCAGGCATCATCATACTCACCTTTGTTTTTTTTATTAATGGTACCAGGAATTGAACCCAGGATGTCAGGCCCCACAACTACATCCTCAGGCCTTATTTATTTTGAGACAAAGTCTCACTGAAATGCTCAGGCTGGCCTTGAACCGATGATTGTCCTGTCCCAGCCTTCTAAGTAGCTGGGATCATAGGCATTGTCCTTATGCCACCAAGTTCAAACCCTTCTATCTAGTTTTCCTGGGGGAGAGGGGGAAGAGAAGAGAAAATCAGACTTTACATTTGATCCCCAGATAGCAAAAAAGAAAATATAAATAAAAACTACCAGTGGATTTGCCCTGTAACTCTGTCATCTTAAGATGACAGTTCATCAAATGTCTCCTTTGTTCTACATTCACTTGTCCATACACAAGTGTCTGTGATCAAATAACTGAGAAAGCCTCCATTTGGAACAAATGGTGTTAAGGTAACAAAACACAACAGAAGGTCTTGTAATCTCAGCCAGGAGAGAAACTGAGGCACAAAGACTGTTTCAGCCCAGGAGCTCAAGGCCAGTCTGAACTAAACATAGTATAATCCCATCTCTTTAAAACACACACACACACACACTCACTCCAAAACTTCACAACCAATTTTTTTGACAACATAGTATTTACAACCAAAAACTTCCACAGTAGAAAATGCTCACACTTCACAATTAATAATATTTTAACACTGCAATGCAGTAATTCATTATTACAAGTATAATTACCCATCTAATTGCTTGTTCCTAATCTGAATATCAGCTCCCTCACCCAAAAATCATCATCTTCACTGCTACACCACTTGCACCTAACTCAGTACTCAGTAAATCAACTAACATTTGCTGAATGAATAAAAATTCAACTATATAAACTCTACACTCAATATACAAATGTCCATATATTTTAATATTTATACTAAAACAAAAGGAATTTTTAAAAATTCCTCCCTCACTGAAACAAAAATCACTTTATTATGTCATATAAAAATGAACAGCTTAGATTTTAATCCTACTAAAAAATTCTGACAAAATAAAATTCATCTTTGAATTTTTTTCTTAGTTTACCCCAGTTTAAATTCAGTACATGGCCAGGCATGGTGACTCACACCTGTAATCCCAGCACTTGGGAGACAGAGGCAGGAGGATCACCTCAAGTTCAAGGCCAGCATGGGTTACAGAGTGAGTTCAGGGCCGGCCTGCACTACAAGGCAAGATCCTATCTCAAAAAAACAAAAAAATAAATAAATTCAGTACACAGTTCACTAGTTTCACTTAAAAATTTTACTAATTTTATCTTTGAAACTGATATTAAATGATTAGACTGCTTAAATATATTTACCTAATTGTTTATCTTATACATAATTATAATTCAACATGCAATCCTAAATTCAGAGCTCTTTACAGTTATGTATTTTACAGATCTCCTGATAACCTCATATTAAGATTGAGAAACAGACTCCAATAAACCTAAGACTATATGAACTTTGGAGTTAGGACCCAGACTCTGCTTCTCAGTGCACAGAATTTTCAATTAATTATGAAGACTCCATGGAAGTCTTTGATCAAAGCAAGACTCAAGATTTCTCTCTCTCTCTCTCTCTCTCTCATCCTTAATTATGCCAAACCTTTCATGCTAGGACCACAAATCGCAACAAGGAAGATTTACAGTGAAAGTCACTGCCCATAATCCTCTTAGAGAAGCAGATAAGACCAGATCTCCTTTGCACGTTTGCTGGACGGCATATCTGCAAGTCTCCAATACTTAAGAGTCTTGGGATTGATTCCACTAGAATACTATGGAACTTTCCCTCCCTATCTAATGGACTCCCATGCAAAGCAAGGCTTCATATTATTGTAATACCCACCACATTCAACTTCCTTTCCCAAAATTCAAGAAATGTTTTATTATTTTACTAACACTGTGAAGGAAGGTCCATTTTTAAAATGAGACAAAGATCCCTACTACGTGCCATGAGGTAGGTAGTTTTTTTCTAAGCTGTCAGAAGACATAAGTAACTTGCCAAAGCTATGTAGCCCGGAAGTCAAGCAGTAATTCAAATCCAGACTGGTAAACAAACCCAGGTTAATTCTCAAATCTCCACTCTAGAACAGAGTCCCAGCATTCAGGGAGTTCACAAGATTAACAGTCATCATTATGTGCTCTCCAAAGTAATTAAAGACATGACTTAAATATCTCTGCAATAAGTAGCCTGGTAAACAAAACAGAATGGAAGAGCTGCGACTTAGCATTAATACAAGCTAATTTTACCACTATAATTGACCTTTCTCCAGTTGCTAAAGACATCCACAAATACTCTCTTTTCACACTTTGACAATTAAGCTACCTTCTCCTTAGAATTCATTTGTTAGTATGAATTCCAAACCTAACAGATAATAAAATGACTGAAATTATATCTGCCATCATCATCACCACTTGTACCTCAGTGCCACAGAGATGTTAATTTTAATCTGTTATTCACCAGTGTGTCCTGTGCCTGAGATATGGCTGGCACTCAGATATTTTCTGAATGAACTATGATTACAAATACTTCTATTATTAAGCACAGGACAGTTTACATCAAAATGTGATCACTTCTAAAAGAAAAGATAAATTATGGCTTCTTGGCCTTTTGGCTAAGATCAAATGTAGAAAAAATAAATTAAGCCCAGTTTGGTGATTCACACCTATAATCCAGCTATTTGAGAATAACAGCTACAAGAAGGATCACAACTTTGAGGCCTGCCTGGACAATATAGTAAGACCATCTTTAAAAAAATAAAAAGTGCTAGAAATGTGGCTCAGATCTTCTTGGGTTCAATCCCCATTAATGAAAAAAAAGTTTGGAAAGAAAGAAAATAAAACAGAATTGATCTTTAAAAACTTAAGAAATACAGAACTGTCAACAGGCCAAATGCAAAGCTTACCAGAAAGGTGAAGTAGGAAGGAAGCATCTCTTCCAATAAACTAACCCAAATCACAAGCAAAAACTTAGATCAAAGGTATCTGTTAAGAACTTTTTGCAAGACAAAAGATTTTTTCAGACTTCCCTATTCAAGACAGGGTACAAGAATCCATAATTGGGGACTCTTAAGGCTCTTAAGGAAGACCAATATGGGTCTTGAAAATAACCACAAACCCTACTACACAGAGAGGGAAAGTAGTACTCGAGAGAGGAAGTTACTAACTTAAGGGCACAGCAAGCTCCCAGCACAGGGCACTAACAAACACATCAGTAGGAGAGAGGAGCCAGCCAGGCCCCAGAACACCTCGTGGGCACAAATGAGCATCTGCTCCTCTCCAGCACACCGAAATCTGGACAGTTCCACGTTCCCTCAGGACTCAGGGCAGCTTTCTAGGTAGAACTTCCATTCAGATGAGCTGCCCCTAAGATACAGTTCCAGGCACTTAACCTCCACTGTGGACCAGGGGAATTGGCTACCAGCTCCCAACCCAAAAGTTCATGGAGAGGGAAAGCACTGTGCTCTCACCGTTTTCATCTATAAACACTCACCATTTTTACATATAAATACTCTCCAAGGAGAACTGAGAAAAATTCTGCAGCTTCACCTTCACGGTCCCTCCTTTGTCCAGTCTTCCAAAACATACAAGCTGCTCACCCAGTGAGCACAGCAATGCTCAAACATGGCTGTGTTTTAGAACAACTTGTTTCCTAAGAGTAGCAAAGGTCTACAATTAGTGACCAAACTGGCCAGCAGGACTAGTCTGATTTCGAACCAAGAAAGGTCCTCAGAAAAAACCAGTAGTACAGCCAGGGTACTTAGTTCAAAGTTCAGCACACCTCATAGCCTTCTTATGCGATATAAAACAACAGTAAAATAGGTATCACCTGGGTGACACGAGCTAATACATGCAAAGTGCTTGGTTCACAGTAAGCAGTCAGTGTTAGCAACTTTTTTTGACTGTTCCCAAACTCCAAAAAATTAACTTCCACACAGAATTCTAATGACAGGTAGAGTATGCTTTGTGTAAGCTTCATTCTTTCCATGGAATTACAGCCAAAAAGGTCTGGTTTGGCAATATATTTAATGATCATTTCTTGTTGAACAAAGGTTCAAGACAGCCAGATTCAAGGAACAGGCAAGGGTGGAGTGTCTTCAGTGGGAAAGCATTTGCTGAGCATGTGGAATGCCTAGGATGAGGATGAAAAGGAAAGGAAAAATGGATTGGCAAGGTGAGGACTCAATAACTTAAAATCATTCAAAATAACAAGAAAAAAGAGAATGCAGTTAGTTACCAGAGACATGGAGTCAGGAGCTAGTAAAATTCACCCTCAGGGTCAGCCTTGGAGTCCTGAAGCCAAACACAGAGAAGGGTAGCACTAGTTCTTCCAAGTGTTAAAAGCAAATTACCAGCCTAGGACTGGGTATGGCCTTGAATGAATATTGAACATTTTCAGTGCTCTAGGAAATGTGCAGTCCACACTTAGGACAGCACGGTACCACATACCACAGTGCTAAGCATGGTGGCTCACACCTGTAATCCCAGCACTTGGGAGGCAGAGGCAGGAGGATTGCTGAGAGTTCAAAGCTAGCCTGGGTTACACAGCAAGTTCAGGGCCAACCTGAACTACAAAGCAAGACCCTGTCTCAAAAAAAAAACTTTTAAAAAATACTGAAATAAAGTGAGTCCATCAAAATAAAGTTTTGAAAAGTAAGTAATATGGCTTAACCAGATCTTGGTAAATCAAAGGTTCACCCATTCTTCTATGCAGGGCTTACTAACATTTTGTTGTCTTCAATCTGCAGACAGATTACCTACTCTTTATTATGACTAGCTGTCTACCAGTTAAAGACAGGTCTTTGTCTTCCAGGTTTCATCATACAGAACCTTGGAACCCTGATTTACCACTTATTTAAATGTTTAGCCAGGTCTAAACCACTTCTTTAGGTACAGACTCCTGGTTTTCTTCATTCTTGTGTGTGTTTGTGTTTGTATATCAATTGGAGACTGAACTGAGCACCTTGCACATGGTAACCATATCCTCTACTACTGAGTTATACTCCAACCCCTAATTTTTGTTTTATAGTGGTATGTTCACAAGGGGAATACCTTTAATAAATTTTACTGTCTCAACTTGTGAATAAAGCTACTACACAGTCAAGGAAGTTTAAGAAATATTTATATTTAGGAATTAGAATAAAAGTACAAAGACAGATAAAGTAGTTCCACCCTACTACTCAAAGTGTAATCACTGGAAAAACCCAGCATAGGAACAGCACTACCACTGAGCATAACCTTGGGAATGATTAGAAAGGACAAAGAAGAAGTGGTTCCACCTTTACCATTCAGTGTGTCATCACTGGAAAAACACAGTCTGGGAATAGCACTACTGCTGATGGATGGCAGAAGATCAAAATGCTCGTTCATTTGCTCCTATCAAACCTAAGCTTCTTCACCCCCTATTTATCCTTACTTTAGAAAAAAGTGGCACCAAGCAAAGGGGCAGATATGGTCATTGTAACAAGATGTGTACAGTCACAGCTTTGGCCAGAAGCCAGGGCCAGACACATTATTTTGAGAAATTTCTAGCATCCTTAATAACAACAAATTCTGCTTCCATCTCCCTAATGATCTGAAGGCTGTGTTCTTTGGGCCTGTATTCCTGGGGAAGGGGCCAGCTTCTCCCAGGAAGACTGAAGCTGATACATCTCATCCCAAGAATTATCTAACCAAGGTCTGTTGACCTAAGACTCAGTTCAAGGTCTGTTTTCCTATCCTGCTGAGCACATAAGTTTTTCTATACAAGGCCTATCAACTCTTTTACCTTTCTGCTTCAGGTGGATCCAAAATGTGTTTTATTGAAAACCAACTAAAAGTCTTTCTTGGAAATAGAGGTTCAATGGTAGAACGTTCCCCTGGTTAGTATGTGTGAGGTCCAGGACTCAGTCCCCACAGCAAAAAACAAGTCAGAAAGCAGATGTGTAAAGACGTGTAAATTACCTATCGCACCAAGAGGAACTGCATGTATGTGTACACATAAAGTTCCTAGAGTTGTTGCACTTGGCAGAACTGGTCTGAGAACACTGGGGCTTTTGGACAAATTAAAAGGAAAAAGGAATAAGACTTGTCAGTCAACACTAATAATGACGCAAACAGGTACAAGGCAATAGTACTAAAAGGACAGCAAGCAGATGAGTTTACAAAGAACAGCCAACACCATTAGACAACAGAGGTGAACTTTGAGTATGAGTGGCAGAGGGGCTGGAGGCAACAATATAAAGCTAGGGTTTAGGTTTCTTTAAAGGTGATTTAGTAAGGTACATGCTCCAGAAAAGAATTAACAGCCATAGTATCAAGAACAGATAAGGAAGGAGAAGTCAGAATAAGAAGCCTGAGTGTATATACCAAAAGTACAGAGTAGATAAAACACCCTGGCTGTCTATACTTCTTTCAAGTAGGAATTTGGAATAACCCATTTAATGGGCTAACTCAAGTGCACATCTGCCATGACAGCCCCAAGTGCTGCAGCAGGGACCTCTTGAATATGGGACCTCTTCCTAGAGATAATCTGTGTCTCTGAGTCAGTCCTCCCCCCCCCTCTTTCTCCCTCTCTCTCTCTCTCCCCTCCCTCCCTCCTTCCCTCTCTCTCTCTCCCCCCCCTCAACTAATGTATGTGACTTATCAGAGGCAATATAACAAAACAGCTTAGAGTAACTGCCCTAGAGTTTAACTCTGGAGTTTAGATTAGCTCTAACACTCACTAGGTATGTGACCTGTATGAATATGTTGAAGCTTACTAAGCCAGGTATATATGGAAATACGAATTATACCTCCCTCTTAGGTAGGTATATAAAATGACAGGCAGAGAGAAAACAGTAAGTTCTCAGCTAATACTAAGATGTACAATAAGGCAGAGATCCCTTGCATCATAATCCTCCAAGATCCTTGCTACCCAAGTGGGGAGTCACTGTCCTAGAAAACAAATAAAAAGCACAGAAAAGCAGCACATTCCATCAGCAAATAATTCTATGGCAGCTATAGAATCCAGTACAGTGCTCAAGGCTATGCTAGGAAGCCAGTGCAGAACCTATAAGGAAATGATGCCAAGAGCAGAGGCAGAGCTGGGGCAGAGATTAGAGGAGCTCTGAGACCAAAGAAGGGGTATAAAGTGGAAGTGAAGTGGCCAGTCAAAACACCCGACTAGGGGTGTATGCCGAGTAGTGTTTCAGAAGACTCTCGCTGGTGACCTATAGGACAAACTAGAGTGGGAGGCCATTTACAAAGCCTCGTGTCCCCTCAGTAACACCTAAGTAACTACTCTCAAAGGTTTAAATGTTCCATCTCTAACCTGCACTTATTCATAGCACACCAACATTTTAAAACTGGTTTTTGTTGTTGTTATTGTTTTGAAACAGGGTCTTGCTTTGTAGCTCAGGCTGGCCCTGAGCTCACTATGTAGCCCAGGCAAGCCTGGAACTCAGTAATGTTCCTGCCTCTGCCTCCCGAGTGCTGGGATTCAAGCATGAGCCACACGGCACTGTGGTACGTGGTACTGATTGCAAACCCAGTACTGTTTGTTATATGTGGTTCCTGGGGATTGAACCTGGGGCCCTGCACTTGCCAGGCAGGCGCTGGAACCACTGAGCTAAATCTCCATCCCTAAAACTGGTTTCATGAGAATGCTTTTTCAAATAACCTACTTTCATGAGATTTTATAAACTTGCCAGATGTGGTGGTGCATGCCATAATCCCAGCACTGAAGCTGAAGCAGGAAGATTCCAAATTTGACCCCAGCTTCAGCAATTTATTGAGACTCCCATCTCAAAATAAATTTTATAAAGGAAGTTGGTAAGGTGGGTTATAGCTCTGTGTAAAGGCCCTATGTTCAAAATCTACTATTCAAGAAACACTGTGTACACCTAGTAAACATATGAGCTCCAGATCCACAAGAAGAACTTGAAATAAAGGTGGATTATCTACAGAAAAGTTCCCACCATTAAAAAAAAAGGACAGTCCAGCACAGTGATGGTAAATCTTTTAGAGACTGCAACCCAAAACCACTTATTTATTGTAAATCGTTTGCAATTAAACCTAAATATTGATTAGAAATAACAACTCATACATAAACATCTTTTGTCTTAGAAGAAAAACTGACAAATGTGCTGTAAGCTTGCCACCACAGGTACATCTCAGAATACATCTGTTAAGCTCTGCATTCCACTCCAGTGGCACCAAAGGGAAAAAGACAAAAAATCACATAGGCTCTCATATGTCCTACTCCCTGGCATTACAGGGTTTTTTTCCTCAACCTCAGTCCGTCTCCTACCCACTTCTCTTACCAGTTACAAACACTTGTCTACTGTAATTGCCTTTAAAAAATACACAAATAGCTAGAAATTAATATGTATCCAGTAGTTGAAATTGTCTAGTATTCTGAGACTGGCCAATTTCACCTCCTTCTTTTCTAATGCTATAGACTTTGTAGGCAGTTTCAATCCCACCTGGACACTTCCTGTATGCCTTCAGGCAATCTAAACTCCTCAGCATCTTTTCCCCATCTACAAGGTAGGGATGAGAGGGAGTTTGTTGTGAAAACTAAGGAGTTAATGTCAAGTGACTGGGCTATAATAAGTAAAGTGTGTATTAGCTATTATTATATTAACTTTACCTTTATTCCAGCATTTTATCGGCCACCGCCAGGAGATATCTAGGGATACACCGCAGTTTTCATCAGCATTATATGGGCATGGTTTTTTCATCAGCACTGAATGTAAAGCCACACAGGCTGAGGAGATGTGATGAAGCCTTACCTGTTGCAGCCTCTCCAGATGACCTCACAAAGCACAGATGCTCAGCCTTCAACACTCTGGGCAGTCCCCTTCGCCCTCACTCCCAAACTCAATGCTTTGCAAATGAAATGCTGGCCTCACTTTTCGATCATCCTGTCTTTTAAGCCATGTGAATACGAATCCCAAAAGTTCATTAAACATTTTGCGACCCTCCCCCTTAAAAAAAAATATTCTCTATTGTGTGACTCCAAAGTAGTACTTTCTTCTATTTTCTCCTTTCTTTTGGAACCTATGCAGGGGAACCAAAACAGCCAGGCATCCCCTTTGCTGCCTCACAAACCTAGGGGTGAAGCGCGGAAAAGCACGCTGACGGCCCTTGCCCACTCCCAGGTAACAGGTTCTCTACCTCCCCAGGCTCGGGGAGCTGCGAGGAACGCAACGGCAAGGGCACCGCGTTGGGCTTGGAGAAACAGGCGCTGCGGTCACCGGCTGACAGGAGGGAGCGGGCAGTCGTGCCGGGGGAGCCGGCATCCCCGGAGGACCCGCGGCCGCGGTCAGGCCACACAGCCCCCCGCGCGGTCCCCTTCCGGCGGAGCAGGCGAGCGCGGCGGTGCGCACACGTGGGGCGCAGGCCCGGCCCCGGCCGCCCACTCACCTGCCCGGTGATGCCGGTGATAAGCGCCACCTTCCTGGACTTGCCCACGGCGCTGTCCCCGGAGCCCCGGGGGCTGGGGCCGCGCGCCGGCGCGTGTGCCATGTTGCTTCGGGAGGGCGGGCGGGCTGCTGAGGCAGGACAGGGCGGAGCGCGGGCGCGGGCGCCGGGACGTGGGGGTGTGCCTCGCGCGAGCCGCCGCGCAGGGCTGCAGCCGAGAGAGAGCGCGCCGCGCTGCCGGCCGCCACAGTCTTGACAGGGCGCGGAGGCCGGGTGGGGAGGGCCGGGGGCGGGCCGGCCGCGGGGAGGCAGCAGGCGGGCGCCGCGACGTTCGCGTCAGCGCGACGCCGCTGGTCGCCCGCAGCAGGCCCCGCCCCCACGGGGGGACTGCGCGAGGGGGCGGGGCCTGCCGCCGGCGCGCCGCGAGAGGGGCGGGGCCTGCCGCCGCGGGGACTCGGGAAGAGGAAGGAGGCTCCGGGTCCGCAAGCAGCTTCACCCGGGAGCGTGGAGGGGCGGACGTGGACGGCCTGGGTGCCTGGCCTCGGGCCCCAAGTCCCCCCTCCGTCCTCCGAGTCTCCTGGGAATCCCAGCGTCACTGCAGAACGCTGGGCGGGCGGGAGGAACTCGGGGTTGAGCTCTCCGTTAGGAAGTGACTCCGCCTTGCTGAGGCGTCCAGGGCTACGTTACTTGAAGGACTCGCTCTTTCCAGGGCCCCCACGCGTGGCACAGGTGTGGAGAATGACCGAGCTCACCCCTAGGCCGGCCGCGCTGCCACGAATTGAGGACTAGTTCGAAGGACCCGCCGTGCGCGACGAGAGCGCTCCGGCCCCACCCGCTCACGGCACGCGGAAGTGCTCGACGCTGCGGGACGCCTGACCGTGGCGATCCGCTGTCCGCTGGGCCAGCTTCCTCCCTGCTGCGCGCCTGGGGCAGGGAAAGGACGGCGGTGACTCAGACCCTGGCCGCCAGGTGAGGGGAGGGCCACCTTCCACGTCCCTTCTGCGTGGGCACGTAGCCCTCTCCCTGGTAAATAGCCTCAGGTAATCCCCTCAGGTTGTGAAACGAGTTACGGGGTCAGTCCGTGAACTGCAGACTTGGAATCCAACCCAGGGAAGCTCAGGATTAAATAAAAAGTCACCTCTGCCCCACAAGACCCTCAGGAAAATTCCTTGGCTTTATAGAGAAGTCTGGTTTCATCATCCCACCTGTCTGCCTTTTATATAGGGATTGAAACCCTAAGGCAGAAGAAGCATTTTCATTCAAGGCCCTAGGACCAAGACATGTCTTTGAAAGATGCTAGGGTGTCTTAGTATATTTGTTTTCATGTAAATATAGTTTAAGATAATGCACGGATAAATTAACATTTTCCCAAAAGAAAAAAACAGAAAAATTGTTAACTCAGAAAAATATGTCCTAGTAAGTGTGACAATATAAGAAATCAAAATAAAGCCAATATTGCCTGGGCTGTCAGTGTAGCTCAGTGGTAAAATGTCCAAAGACATGAGGTTGACCCCAGCACCGTATATAAGTTAATGAAGAAAAACGAATATCGTGAGAGCATGAAAATAAAATATTTACAAAATACTAAATAAAATATTTTAAAGATATTGAAGGTCAGAGATGAAAACTTAAGGATATTTCTCTGGGAAATGTCCTGAAGGCCACAGGTTGGGTGGCTTAAATAACAGAAATTTATTTCCTCTCAGATGTGGAGACAAGTCCAAGATGAGAGCTGATTGCTCCCCAGGGCTCTTTGCTCTGCTCGTGAACACCCACCTTCAGGTTCACACGGTGTTACCCTTCTGTATGTATTTATATCCCACTCTCCTCTCATTAAGGAAACCAGCGATATTTGATTAGGATCCACCTTAGTAGCCACGTGTTAAACTTATCTCTTTAAAGACGCTATTACCAAATGTATTCACATTTTGAGCTACTGAGCTTTAAGATTCCAACATATGAATTGAATAAGGGGCAAAATTCAGCCCATGGCAAAAGAGCTAAAGGGAAAGAGGATTTTCTTCTTTGTTTGGTTTGGGAGATGAGGAAGGAGGTTGGTGGTAGGAGTGATGGGTTTACAGTCAGCACTAGCCCTGGGTGGCCTGAGAAAATGACATTAACCAGAAGGAAATCACAAACCGCACAGTAATGGATCGCTGTGAGGGTGTTGGCATGATGTCTTCATTCTAACATAGTAGGTTTTTTGTGATTTTTGTTTTGTTTTGTTTTGTTTTTTGAGACATGGTCTTGCTTTGTAGTTCAGGCTGGCCTGAACTCACTATGTAGCCCAGGCTGGCCTCGAACTCACAGCAGTCCCCCTGCCTCTGCAGTCCTGGGATCATAGGCGTGAGCCACCATGCCAAGCTAACATAATAGTTCTTAACTGCAAGTGGGTGTGCTCCTGAGGGGGACATTTGACAATTCCTGGGAACATCTTTTTTCCAACTGGAGATGTACTGTTTTTATCCAGTGAGCGGAAGCCAGGTACGTTACTCAGCATCCCACAATACACAGCATGGCCTACACCAACAAAAACCTGTCTGGCCGGAACGTCAGCACAGTCATTCCTCCATATCCAAGTGTCCTGAATCCGTGGCCTCAAGCTACCTCAAGTCACGTACTGTGCAGTCAGTCCTAGCATGGCTGCATCTACAACAGGAGCATATACTTTTTCTTCCTTTTCATTTTTCCTAAACAGTTTAATACATTTGCGTATTGTGTTAGGTGTTAAGTCATCCAAAGATGATTTAGAATATACAAGAAGATGCATGTAGGCTTTATGCAAATGCCACCCCATTTTATATAAGACACTCAAGCACCGAAGGACTTTGGTATGGGTGGTGGGGGAGAAGACTGAGCTATGACTGTACTTAACTCCATGACTGTACTTGCACATGTCTAGTCACTCACCACCCCTGTCCGTTTCTTCACACCACCATGATGCCGCACATTGCCTTTTGGTGAGCACACCACTTTCTCTTGAACCGATCTTAACCCTGGAGCCCTTCAATCTGATCTCCATTTCTAAAATTTTGTCATTAAGAGGATGCTATAAACAACATACAGCTTATAACCTTTTGGGGTTGGGTTTCTTGACTGCCCTTGTTTTCTGGAAGTTCAAGTTGTATATATTGATAATTGATTCGTTTTTACTGTTGTATGGTATTCCGTGGTGTGGATACTTGATTGTTTGTGTAACCGCTCACTCACTGAATTATATCCAAGCTGTTTCCACTTTGGAGCTGCTACAAATAGAGTCACTATGAATACTCATGTACAAGTTTTGTGTTAATGAGACATTTCATTTCCCCCCGGGGGGTAATTTAAACTGGGTCCTAAAGAAATTATATGTTTAAGGTTTTTCTGGTTTTTGCTTTTTCATTTGTCTTTTTGCTGCAATCCGGGCCTTGCACATGCCAGGCAAGTACTCTCTGTCACTGAGCTACATTCCTAGCCCCATGTTTAGTCTTGTAAAAGTTGCTAAAAAGATTTCCATAGACACAGAACTTTCTGCATTACACAGATGTTTCTGTTTGAAACATCTATCATAATTTCTATGTTTAGCTGTAAACGCTGAGTGACGTGATAGTAAAGAAAAAACCCAAACTCTGGAATTCATGCTCTTAACCGAGACTGAAAGACCGATGAGATGGTCAGTTAATCCCAGTTGCCAACCTGCCTAGATTAGGAAACTCCTGGAGAGGTGATTGGGTCTCAGGGATGCGATCATCACCTTCAAGGGCATGCTCATTGCTGAAGGTGCTATTAACGGCTGGACCCAGTTGGAGGAGGTGGGTGCCTGCGGGTAGACCTTCCAAGAGTATATATCTTGCTGGGGCTCCACCTCCATGCCCTGCTCTCCAGCCCCCTTTAAGAGAGCAGTTTTGCCCACCACACACATCTACCATGATGCACTTGCCTTGGAGCCAGCCAACCATCAAATGAACCCTCTGAATCTGTGAGCAAGTAAACTATTTCCTCCTCTAAATGGGTCAGACGTTTTGCCCCGTAACAGGAAAGTTGACCAATACACATGGCGTGTGAGTATGATTCAGAAGAAAGGGTTGGCACAACACAAATCATTCGGATTCTTTTTGTCCCCACCCCCACCCCCGATTTCCCTTCCTTCCACCTCAAGATTTTCCAGTTCAGGAAATAAGCAAGGTAGAAGTAGTGGGTTTTGAAATAAAATTTTACAAAATCATCTCTGTTGGACATGAGACAACACAGATGCCTACATTTTTACAGGAACAAAATTACCCTGCATCTGTCTTCTTTCTTAGAATGGATACCAGAAGCAGCAGGGTTTTTAAGAACAGAATTGTTCGTTAGCTTTTAGCCAATTGAGAGAGCAGCAGGAGAGCTGTGAAGTTCCTAGAGCACTGCTAAAATTCACCACCTTAACTTGGCTATATATCACTCTACTCATGTGATCATACAACCACTACAAGGCTTTTGGATGATTTTTGCTGGTTTGTCTTTGAGGCAAGACCTCACAGTGTTGTCTAACCTGGCCTCAAGCTCCTAAGCAAAAGTAACCCATTTCCCCTGAGCCCCCTGAGCAGCTGAGACTGCAGTCGCATGCCGCCTTCCCTGGTGTGGCTGGTAAGGGGGGATAAGTTCAGAATAACGGAGGGTACCGGTTTCTCTTACATTCTCACTCATATAACTTTCCATCACCAGATCTCTGTCTTCAGCAAATGTGTATTCCCGGTTCCAGACCCTATGAGTCTACCTTTAGCGTGCTATGTAACGTGTGTCTACAGTCTCTTTGCCTCTGGCTCCTTTGTCCTTTAATATTCGATTCTTAAGAAGTTGGACCAAAAGTTTTCAGCTCAGGAGTTTCTTTGGCAAACTTTTCATTCTGATCCTCTCAGTTTCCTAATGCACAAGGTCCTAAGAACAGAGCCTCAGAGTCATTGCTGTACTGTCTAATTAGAATCTCCTCTCAGAAGCACGGCAATGTTTTTCCATTAGTGGCCTCAAACCCAGAGGGGAGAAGCCTATGAAGCCTTAAGTCCCTTTTGGCCCCAATTTTCAGCATTCTCTTGGAATCTGAGAACATGTGCATGCCCAGTCCTCCCTTTGTGACATTTCTTAAAGCCTTGCTCAATAAAAGTGTATCTCCAATAACATAAAACACTAGAGGTGAAGTAATACATTGTTCTTTAAATTAGATGAGGTAATAAAACTCTCTTGACTGCCTGTGGAAGCTTTCCAGTACCTGGCTACTAGGCTGATGCTTATAATATGTCAAAATGGCCTCAAGGTTAAGACATTGGTCTCATTTTTTGATTCTAAGCATTCTACAGCCAGCAGAAACTTAGCATTTTCTACTCACATGTTTAACATGTTCAAGATGCTGTCATAAATCTCATTCCTCCAACCCAGGTCTACTGCAACTAGTAATGGCTTTTTTCTTTCTAGTACTTTGGTGCCCTGGAAAGATCTTAATGAAGGCCCTAATCTGCACCTGAGATTATAAAGGCAAGCAGCTTGATCCTATGCCTTACAGATTTTGCTACACCTCCTAGGAGTAACTAGCAGAGAACATTGATCCCAATTGTTATTATTTTTTTCTTGAAATTTTCAGAGATTAAACCCAGGGCCTCATGCCTGCTAGGCAAGTGCTCTGCCACTAAGAGACACCCCCAACCCCAGGGAAAGTGTCAAACAGCTACCTCCTCCCCATCTAGAGAGGCTCTGTCAACCCAAGAGGCATGCTTTGCAGAGCTCAAACTAGGACCGGAGAGCCCCAGGGCTGCAGAGTGCCAGGGCTGTGTCCTAGATTGTGTCCTGCCCTTCTGACACCTCAGTGGATGGAACCCTAGGCGATCCTCAGACGCAGCACTGGGGTAACTCTCCCAAGATTCTCAGAGTAAACTGTAAACCCCCAAAAGAAGCAACAGGCTCATCTTGGAAGCTTACTAAAGAGCAGTAAACACTGGCCGGGGGCAGAGGCCTGCGCTGCAGCAAGCAGTGGAGGGCATTGTGATTAAAGTAGTATCAGCTACGGTCCTGGCAGGATGACTGTGATGGTGGTTTACCCCATCCCTGCAGTTTGATCCCCAGGCAAAGAGTGTTTGACAAAGTGTTTAGGGAACAGAGCATGAGGAAGCAAATGATTATTAGTGTAAAACTATTAGGATAATTGTGTTCTTCTTGTCAATGAAGAATTTGGGCATAGACATGTGATGCAATTCCAGTCACTAAGATGTGATGGGTGAGATTATTCTGCTCTGAGTCCCTCCTACTTACCTCCTACTGGAGATTTCTTCAGTTTAATGGTGATGGTTTTCTGCTTTTCCTGGGTGCAATCCAACAGGATCCTACCTGGTTGGTATGTGACAAGCTGCTCACAAGTTTGTCAAAAGCTCACAACCTCACAAGACTGCCTCATGGTTTTTCTGTTCCTTGTGACATCAACTGGAGTTTCTCAGTATTAAGACCATGGCTTGTATGGCCTAAAGGTTCCACAAAATCTTCATTCAAAGTCTCGTTCTTTGATGGGAAAGGCTAGAAGGCTGCGTTCAGCTGAGATTTAAGATAGCCAAAGTGGTCCATCCAGACCCTCTTTAAATTCTATCTGCATGGTCCCTTTGGCATGCTGGATAACTTACACTGTAGGTCAGGGCCAGTGGCAATAAGGATTCTATATGACTTAACTGGAACCTTCTATGACTTAGCCTTAATGTGTCAGGGCATCATTGCCATAACATTTCATCAGTAAAGACAAAACACTAATTAAGATTAGTGCAAACTCCAAGGGAGGGAATTAGATCCCACCTCTGATATGAGGAGCACCATAAATACCCTGCACAGAGGGGAGGGATTAACAGTGGTCTCCTTCGGAAACTGTTGCTTTCAAGGCACCCTTAGGCCACCTCAGTTCTCATCACTTCCTTTCACAAAATATACTCACCTCTTGCTCTCTTCTCTTTGTTGCTGGGGTCAAACCTAAGTCCTCTTGCATAGTAAGTTACATTCTTTTCTAATCTATATAAAAAATTGCTTCAAATTTAGCTTCAAACAACATGCATTTATAATCTCACAGCTTCTGTGGGACACGAGTGTGAACAGCTTAACTAGATCCTCTACGCTGGGTCTCATGTACCTGTGGTCAGGGTGCAAGCTGGGCTCTGTTCTCATCGGAAGCCTTCAAGGGGAGAATCTGCGTTCTCATTCATTAGATGGGCAGCAAAACTGTGACTATAAACCTGAGAGCTTTTGGCTTCTTCTGACAGAGACTGCCTTCAGTTCTGTACTACAGGGGCTTCCTCAACATAGCTACTCACTTCTCTAAATCAGAGAGGAGAGTCTTCCATCCAGTTTGCTATCACTGAGGCTTGTGTAGCATGCCAGTTAAGGAAGTGGGGAGACAGCTCATCACCTTTGCCATGTTCTACTGATTAGAAGCAAATCACAGGTCCTACCCTTCTTCAAGGAGACAGGACTTGAGAGACCGTGTCTATCACATCCTGCTCTTTGAAGGCCCCAAATCTGGTGGAATGAAGGAGAATTTTCCCATTATAGTTCTGTATGCAAGTTGGGCTCAGATAGGATCTTTTAGAGGGGGATTTTTATGCTTCTGGTTGCAGGCAAAAGGCATCTGAGGTTGGAGTCATCTAAAGGCTTAATTGGTCTGGAAGTCCAGGATGGCTTCTTCATGTCCGGGTCGAGGGGGCTAGTGTGCTGGGCTTGTTTGAATGGTCCCCGTCTCCGTGACACCTCTCCACATGGCTGCCCCAGACTCCCTCCCAGTGGGGAACTTTCAGACAATTCCGACATCAGATACTGGCTGCTTTCCCGGAG